>JANAVB010000701.1:0-20454 GCA_029216955.1 Iris pallida | reverse complement strand
ATTCCTGAGAATCGGGACCAAGGTAGCTAACCCCTCGGGTTCCATAGTAAGGGCACGTATCTCCAGGGCAAACATCTGTAATATTTTGTCAACGTATCCAGTCAGGTTTGGAACGGCACATCTCATCTAGAATCCTAAGCAAATGACAAGGACTATAAAGCAATTATAGGCAGTACTTATGTTTTATGGATAAAGCATAAGTTTTAGATAGGTAATGACGTAGAGCAACAATTTAAAGTAGAGAAGTAATATAACGAATCAGAAGAGCATGGCAAGAAGACTGTAAATAAGCTAGCTGAACTAGAGTAATGTATTTGAGTCCAGATAGTACAATATCAGTCAAGTGTGATCCCAGTGTGAGTCTAGTACATATGAGTCGAGTGTGATTTCAGTCAATGATTCTAGTAGGATTCTTGTAAGTGATACGAGTAATGATTCTTGTAGGTGATTCTTGTAATAATTCTAGTGATGATTCTAGTATGAGTCCAGACAGTACTCAAAAGTGTGTTTTAAAATACTGAGATCGACATATAAATGGCTAGGAGTAAATCCGGCACATCGCACACTGGTCAAGTGTGGGATGGCTATTGTTCTTGTATAAGTCATAGGAAGGTGGTTCTTATATTTATGAATGTTTACATGTCTACTCAAGTATTTTTTCGCCCGACAAGTACAAGTGAATCCATAACCCGACACGTAAATCGAGAACAAGTCAAGCCAGAATATGATGATGCTAGTAGGTGATTCTTGTAATAGATGCTAGACAAGTAAAGTATGTGTATCGCATACATGAATTAAGAAATACCAATCTGTGTTTGTAACAAGAATCAAATAGAACTAATTAGAACTGAAATACAGTAATCAACAAGTAAATGAAAGAACTATCAAAAATGTACTCGCCTGATACCCTGAGCGATTGATGTTAGCAGATGTCCGAACTGGAGTCACAAGGTCCTATTTAGAGCAATATAGGTTAAAATGTGTTCAATATGTAATAATTGAAGTTTATAATGCAATCTACATGATTCTAAGTCAATCTAAGTCAAAATCAACTCTTGGTCAACTTAGTCAATCTAAATCAAACGGTCAATTCTAGGTCATACTAGATCAACTAAATCATATCTAAGTTAAAGAGTCAATTTGGTCAACACTAGTCAACTAGTCGTTTCTAGGTCATACTAGATCAACTAAAATCTCTAAGTTAAAAGAGTCAATTTGGTCACCCTAGCTACTTCTAGATTTGTTTGAGTCTATATCTAGGTTATGGGGTCCATACCTAACTCATCTAGGCTATATCATCCAAATTAGGATACGAGAGTATCATAGACAAAAGTATAAAAGATATGCTAGTTACCCTCTAGGTATTCAATACCAACCCCTATAATACCACACCCTCATCTTGTTGTCTACCTCATCTAAACACATATACTTACACTCCCTAATACATACCCTTACACACATTATATGTATACACCATATATAACTACTAAAATGGGACTGAACCATGTTCAAGGCAAATAAGGGTCATGGTCATATACCTTACTGTGCTCACAAGGATAGAACAAGGCATCTGATACTAGTATTTGGGACTGAAATAAACTCAATGTCTGAACATCCAAATGTAGGGAATTCCTTGGCCTCAAGGAAATGAACAAGGTTTTGAAATGGGGACATCTTGATGTTATGGACTAATCTCCAAGGAACTATTGGACTGATAGATGAGAACAGGACTGAACTGGTCATCCTAATATCTAGACATTCTCTATCATAACCTACCATAACTTATGCCATGTACACCACATCATGATAACATGATCTGTTACCGTGATACCTCCAAGTTCTCAACCCCACTTCTATACATCCCAAGTCTACTATATTTATATATATAGCTTCAAAGCCTACATATAAGTATTTATGATAAGAATTCACACATATCTACACACACTCACACATTCATACATACAAATTATCTTCCTATACTCTCAAACTACTCTACTACACTATAGGGACATAACATTAATTCATCCAAAGAAGGTTGGAAAGATAATCATCTTCCCTACATGCTCAAGCCTATTGGCTTCTACTCCTCTCCTTACACTGCGGCTACAAGCAGTGGCAATTCCCTCTCTACCTGGTCCTCCATAGCAGGTGACTCCTGCTGCTACTGCCAATGCCTAAGTCCTATTCACAGATATATAACTCCAAAAACTGAACCTATAACATCAACATCTGAACATATTGGGGTCAACATAGGAATGATACTCAAAATAAATAAGGAATGAAATGTGCTTCACTTTCAACTGTGCCAAGCACAACTAAAAGGAAAGTTCCCTCCCCTTTATATTCACACATGAATTTAGAGATACCCCTATCTTAACCCAAGCCCTTCTTCTCTTTAGTGATCAAAGAAATGGTAGGCCTTATACATATCCACTGGCACATAACCTACTAACATTACATTTTCATACAAGTATTGAATGGTAGGTAAACACACAACCTATACCAAGGCTAAGGTAAAAAGAAATGGGGCTGAACCACTATACTCAAAATATATGTATGGTCCTATATTGTCAGATAATTAAGATATGGAATTAGACAACGATGAATTTTTGGCTAATACAAACTGAGCATAAGGAAGATAGACTGAATACTATGATGGGGCTCTTGTGAGACTCGTCTCACTGTATCAATATTTATGTACGGGTACGTATTTTGATCCGTATTTCGTATTTTTGGTTTTAAATATTTTGATTTTTCCAAAGTGTAGGTTAAACTTGACTTGGTTTAATTTGGTTCGGTTCAACTTGGTATAGGGCTTGGTTTGGTTTAGGTGGGTTTGAGATGAGAAGGTTTGTATAAAATCCAACTCCTCTCTCTCTCCTTTATTATTTTCATTCTCTTCATCTTCTTCCTCTTCATCCCCTTCCTCCAACCTAAGGCAAGTATATCTTGCCAAATGTTGGACAAATGTTATTTTGTTTGTTCTAAACTCTTCCTTACATGATTTAAAGCATCTTTAGAACTTGGCATTTTTATTTTGGTGGATAATTATTTGTAGATCTAAGTTTATAGCCTTTTCAGTTTTCTTGGGTTTTGATCTATTAAACTTTATTATTTTTAAGTTTTGATTGTTCTATGTTGTAGAAAATTCGATTTTACCCAAAATGGACCTTTAAAAAGTTAGATTTTGACTTGTTTTGAGGAAGTTATGGCCAAAATAAGATTTGAGCATTTTCTAGCTCATCTGTACTGAATTTGGCAGGGACGATGAATAGTGTCCGAGCCGCATATGGGAGTGCCGTATAGTGCCCGAGCCGCATATGGGAGTGTCGCATAGTGCCCGAGCTGCATATAAGAGTGCCGCATAGTGCCGTATAGTGTTCGAGCCGCATATGGGAGTGCCGCATAGTGCCTGTTTTGGCTTTTGGCTGTTTTAGTCCTATTTGGCTGATTTTTGGCCAAAATTTATCCCAACTCCCAACATAAAAGATGTAGATCTTTTCCTTGGCTTCAAGAATATGTTATAACCATTTTATGCAAGTTTTTTTTATCTTGATATGGAGCTTATCATTGCATCATGTTTTCTATCTTAGCCTAAATTGCGACGACCCTATTTAATAGCTTGATATTTTTTAATAAATGAATTTCTTAACATGATTTGGTAATATTGTACAGTTAAAATATTGTACCCCTCTCATACCCTTAACCTAGCACAGGTTCAATTGGTGTTTTAGGCCAAGTAGTTACCTCATTTATTCCTTCTCATATGTTATGATGCACCTTTTGTCAAGATCTATCTACAAGATTTCTACGTCTTTGATTGCTTAACATGATAGTGACCCATCGTGGTACATTCCAGACAAGTAACATGATATGACATGACATGAACCATGAATGCTGTTGCGACGTCTTATTGGCTTACAAGTAATGAATGATTTGGACATCGTGGGTGTTTCTCTTGAATGTGTTTGTATAAGCTACATGTTCTGTATTGCATTATGTCTAGGACATGAATTCTTGATTTCCTACGGTCAGGGATTCATACTGAATCTGACTAGGTTAATGACTAGATTGATCAAGTAATTCATAAAGAGATTTTTCAGTCACAGGAAATCCCGTTATCTGGGCGCTTTAATTGGACTTGTAGCCTGCCGTCGAGTAGGGTACATTTCCAGCACACTGTCATGTGTTGCACCCCCAAGTCACCATAGGATATATTTGTCTCCTAGGCGATGTATCCACTTAATACAACTCTCAACCTGCGGAAGGATAACTGGATAGCTGCAGGGCTTGTGACTGTCGGAACATCTCATTGCATCTTGTTAGTAACTAAGCTTGTGATAACCCTAGTTAGTTAAAGTATCAAGTCGTACTCATTACTTGGCCGTGATTGATGGATAGAGTCAGTCCAGTCCAGTCTAGTTTTTTCTAGGCAGTATCCGTATGTTATTTTCGTACACTATGGTTTATGCTTTACTTCTATCAATGAATGATCGGAGGCTAAGTTCTGTTCTGAGAAGGGTTACAACCCCGGTCCTTGTTTGGTTTAAGATTGTAACTTAACTTCCGGAATAGTTTCCAAGTCATTCTATCATTGTCATTCTATTTTTGTTCTAACATGCTCACATGTTCAGTTATCTCACATGCTCACATGTTCAGTTCTCTCACAAGCTATACGACTCCCTATGTCGGGTCACCATGCTCTTATGACCCGACTATCTTACAAGTTCACATGTTCAATTGCTTTTACATGTTCTCAAGCTTCTGTTACTTAACATGTCCACAGCTTACATTATGTCACATGATAATTACTGTATGTTTCAAGATGCTTACTTATTGTCTTTCTATGTTCAGGATAAGTGTATTGGTAGTGCACGAGTCTCGATCTGCTCTTACTTATTTGTATCTCTATTGTTGATGTTAGTGATTACTGGTTTTAGTTCATAGTTTGGCCTCCTTTGTGGTACTTGCTATTGGGGGTCTGACCCCACTGGTTTTGTTTGGTCAGATCTGATAGAGGAGCCCAGAGGATCTTTCGTACCATCTACTTGACGGTGACCATCCGGAGTACCAGAGTACCTGAGTGGATTTCTTGTTTCATTCTTCCACTTGATATACATTATTCTTTTGCGTTTGCCTCCGAGCATGTATTTAGCTCGTAATTTGGTCCTTATATTTAGTCCTGCGGGCCCAGACATGATGCTTATTCTAACTATAGCGAGCTTATCATGTATGACTATTACTCTTGCTAGTTCTCTATTTTGGTATGACTAGCTTCATGATCATCCATATATAAATAGTTTGGGACGCTTACTATTGTATGTCTGATCATACTTCTTGTACTTTGTATAATTGCATGTGATTGAGATACCTAGGATTGTTTAACCTAGGATCGACTGTTGGCTTGTAGAAGTGACCCCCATGTCTTGACAGCTTATAAGTAATTTCAGAGTACTGGGTACTTTGGGATTGCGTAGCTGGCCTTGTCCGTCCCCTTGCCAGTATTCTGGTTCTGGGGCGTGACATAGGTTTTAGTGGTGGCCCATACAGGTCTGATTTATTAGATATGTGTGGGTTACTAATGTTTTTATCTCAATCATAATTATCCTTTATTGATATCCTTCGTGTTTCTCTATCTCTGATTCTTTGATCTGATATCTGCCTTGATCGTTGATCTCTCCTATTCCTTCAATTGATTCTTGTGTCCTTTAACTTTCAGGGACACTGTTCTTAATCCTTCCGATTACCTTGTTTGGGTTCTGTCGATGGCAGGTCAGCAATCTTCTGTTAGGCCAGTTATGGAGGATCAGTCAAAGCATTCAGACGAAGAGTCGAGAGTTGATTCGAAGGCAGAGGTGCCAGTCCATCCCGATCAGCCAACTCAGCCCGTACAATCAGCAGTCTGAGCAGAGGTAATACCAGGTCAGCCCGATGTACCTGTCCTCATAGGGATTATCAAGGAAATGATGGAGTCACAACAACGACGAGATCTCGCTCTCCAGCAGAGTATCCAGATGTTGATAGACCATAGTGTGTAAGGAATACCCGAGGAACTTCAAGCCGGGGACTTGCAGCCAGAGGAAGTGCAGGTTAGAGGCAGACAGTACCAGTCATCCAGCCCGTCAGCATATCGAGCCCGACCTACTGTAGAGACAGTACAAGAGCAAGGGCATGGAGCTAGAAGGACCGCATCCAGAACTGAGGGTCATAAGAGGAACCATCCGTATGTACCAGGCTTTTCACCCCGACGTCCATCACCAGTACCAGCAGACCAACATCCATATCAGAGCCAGGAGTTACCAGTCGTATGTTCCTTCTGTGGAAGGGAAGGGCACACTCATCTTACCTGTCGGAGGGCTAACCATCTATGTTTAGTGTGCGGATCACTAGACCACATGATAGGGGTTTGTCCCTGGTGGAGTCCAGATGGATCATCATCCTTCCGGCCTTCCAACCAGCAGGCACCAGCGTCGGTTCAGCAGCAGCAAGCTCCAAGACAGAGAAACCAGCAGCAGTATCGAGCTGAACAAGCCTGTACCTATTGTGGAAAGTTAGGGCATTCTAGATCAATTTATCGAACGGCCAATAGACGATGCTTCCGCTGTGGAGCAAAGGACCATTCTATTAGCACTTGCCCATATCCGACATCTCGAAGAAGACCATCTATACCAGATATACCCCTGCCATCCTTTCAGTCACCCCCATCATCGCCTGTAGTAGTGGATGAGCAGCTAGGACCAATACTAGATGTTCAACCATTGGCACAATACCCACCGCCATCGCGAGCTCATAGGATCAGACAGCTCAGAGCACAGTTGCATGCACAGTACCAAGAGAAGCTCTAGTATCAGCACGAGGGTAATACCTTAGAAGTCTCAGGTACCATCTTTATAGTCTTCCATCAGTTCTTCTCTTGGGATTTGTGTTTCAGTGGCAGGCCAGGTAGTGGCGATATATCTTGGGTTCTTGCAGACGACCTTGTATTCTATCTACGTATGGAGTACAATGGCTGACTTGATTTATTCAGTGAGTGAAGGCGAGATTCTCGTCCCCAAGTCTTCTGTCTTCGTAGTCGAGGCATGTGATAACTTTATTGGTATCAACTACGACGATACGTCCTAGAAAAGTCATGTCTTAGACTAAGTCATTGGAACTGACTTACTTTGAGACTTGACCTTATCCATTTTTGGAGTCAGCGTAGGCCAGCGAGGACGTTGGTCCCAACTCAACTGTCTCCGGAGACATATTTATTCATATGCCTCCAGCCCTTCTTGATTATGGTTGTGTTATTGCTTACGTATTTATTTACATTACAGTTGCCTCTATTTACTTATATGCCATGCTACATTTTATAGAGATGATTGTGTTTTCTAGGGCTTTTGTTTTAGTTATCTTACTCGACTGGCTTTAGGAAATTCCGAGGACAAAATTTTTCTAAGGATGGGAGAGTTGTGAGACTCGTCTCACTGTATCAGTATTTATGTACGGGTACGTATTTTGATCCGTATTTCATATTTTTTGGTTTTCGAATATTTTAATTTTTCCAAAGTGTAGGTTAAACTTGACTTGGTTTAATTTGGTTCGGTTCAACTTGGTATAGGGCTTGGTTTGGTTTAGGTGGGTTTAAGATGAGAAGGTTTGTATAAAACCCAACTCCTCTCTCTCTCCTTTATTATTTTCATTCTCTTCATCTTCTTCCTCTTCATCCTCTTTCTCTAACCTAAGGCAAGTACATCTTGTCAAATATTGGGCAAATGTTATTGTGCTTGTTCTAAACTCTTCCTTACATGATTCTAAACATCTTTAGAACTTGGCATTTTTTATTTTGGTAGATAATTATTTATAGATCTAAGTTTATAGCCTTTTCGGTTTTCTTGGGTTTTGATCTACTAAACTTCATTATTTTCAAGTTTTGATTGTTCTATGTTGTAGAGAATTCGATTTTATCCAAAATAGACCTTTAAAAAGTTAGATTTCGACTTGTTTTGAGGAAGTTATGGCCAAAATAAGATTTGAGCTTTTTCTAGTTCATCTGTGCTGAATTTGGCAGAGACGATGAATAGTGTTCGAGCCGCATATGGGAGTGCCGCATAGTGCCCGAGCCGCATATTGGAGTGTCTCTTAGTGCTTTATAGTACCCGAGCCGCATATAGGAGTGACACATAGTGCCGCATAGTGTCCGGACCGCATACGGAAGTGCCGTATAGTGCTGAATAATGCTGCATAGTGCCTGTTTTGTCTGTTTTTGGCTGTTTTATGTCCTATTTGGCTGATTTCTGGCCAAAATTTCTTCTAACTCCCAACATGAAAGTTGTAGATCTTTTTCTTGGCTTCAAGAATATGTTACCAATCATTTTATGCAAGTTTCTTTTATTCTTGATATGGAGCTTATCATTGCATCGCATGTTTTCTATCTTGGCCTAAATTGCGACGACCCTATTTAATAGCTTGATATTTCTTTAATAAATGAATTTTTTAACATGATTTGGTAATATTGTACAGTTAGAAAATGATTGTACCCCTCTCATACCCTTAACACTAGCACAGGTTCAATTGGTATTTTAGGCCATGTAGTTACCTCATTTATTCCTTCTCATATGTTATGATGCACCTTTTGTCAAGATCTATCTACAAGATTTCTTACGTCTATGATTGCTTAACATGATAGTGACCCGTCGTGGTGCACTCCAGACAAGTAACATGATATGACATGACATGAACCATGAATGCTGTTGCGACGTCTTTATTGGCTTACAAGTAATGAATGATTTAAACACCGTAGGTGTTTCTCTTGAATGTGTTTGTACAAGCTACATGTTCTGTATTGCATCATGTCTAGGACATGAATTCCTGATTTCCCACGGTCAGGGATTCATACTGAATCTGACTAGGTTAATGACTAGATTGATCAAGTAATTCATAAAGAGATTTTTCAGTCACAGACAATTCCGTTATCTGGGCACTTTAATTGGACTTGTAGCCTGCCATCGAGTAGGACACATTTTCAGCACACTGTCATATGTTGCACCCCCAAGTCACCATGGGATACATTTGTCTCCTGGGCGATGTATCCACCTAATACAACTCTCAACCTGCGGAAGGATAACTGGATAGCTGCAGGGCTTGTGACTGTCGGAACATCTCATTGCATCTTGTTAGTAACTAGGCTTGTGATAACCCTAGTTAGTTAAAGTATCAAATCGTACTCATTGCTTGGTCGTGATTGATGGATAGAGTCAGTCCAGTCCAGTCTAGTTTTGTCTAGGCAGTGTCCGTATGTTTATTTTCGTACACTATGGTTTATGCTTTACTTTTATCATTGAATGATCGGAGGCTAAGTTCTGTTCTGGAGAAGGGTTACAACCCCGGTCCTTGTTTGGTTTAAGGGTTGTAACTTAACTTCCGGAATAGTTTCCAAGTCATCCTATCATTGTTATTCTATTTTTGTTCTAACATGCTCACATGTTCAGTTATCTCACATGCTCACATGTTCAGTTCTCTCACAAGCTATACATGACTCCCTATGTCGGGTCACCATGCTCTTATGACCCGGCTATCTTACAAGTTCACATGTTCAATTGCTTTTACATGTTCTCAAGCTTCTGTTTACTTAATATGTCCACAGCTTACATTATATCATATGATAATTACTTTATGCTCCAAGATGCTTACTTATTGTCTTTCTATGTTCGGGATAAGTGCATTGGTAGTGCACGAGTCTCGATCTGCTCTTACTCATTTGTATCTCTAATTATTGATGTCAGTGATTGATGGTTTTAGTTTTTAGTTTGGCCTCCTTTTTTGTACTGCTATTGGGGGTCTGACTCCACTGGTTTTATTTGGCCAGATCTGATAGAGGAGCCCAGAGGATCTTCCGTACTATCTACTCGACGGTGACCATCCGGAGCACCAGAGTACCTGAGTGGGTTTCTTGTTTCTTTCTCCCACTTGATATGTACATTATTCTTTTGTGTGGCGTTTCGCCTCCAAGTACGTGTTTAGCTCGTATTTTGGTCATTGATATTTAGCCTACGGGCCCAGACATGACGTGCGTATTCTAGACTATAGCTAGAGCTTATCATGTATGACTATTACTCTTGCTAGTTCTCTATTTTGGTATGAATAGCTTCATGATCATCCATGTATAAATGGTTTGGGACGCTTTACTATTGTATGTCTGATGATCATACTTCTTGTACTTTGTATAATTGCCTGTGATTGAGATACCTAGGATTGTTTAACCTAGGATCGACTGTTGGCTTGTAGAAGTGACCCCCATATTTTGACAGCTTATACGTAATTTTAGAGTACTGGGGTACTTTGGGATTGTGTAGCTGGCCTTGTCCGTCCCCACTTGCCAGTATTCTGGTTCTGGGGCATGACAACTCTTGACTGAAATTAAAAGAGTGACTGGACTTGGACTTGTGAAGGTAAGCTCGAGGCTGGACAATGTGATAGTGGTTGATCATTCAATAGGGATAATATGGATTGAATTCATACTGTGAATGCAAGACTGAAACAAAGGGAGCTTAGTACATTTATTGCATTAATACCATTGTTTAGGAAGAACAAATGGCAGATCAGATGGTATACATGGCTGCACTTTCCAAATGGATAGGCAGTGTGCATGGTGCAGTGGATAGTGGAACCAAGTGATGTATTGCATTGTATGAATCAGTGTCTATGTGCAGGAGAGTGAGATGTCAACTGTAGTGGGGAATATGCAAATGAGTGCAGTGGTGAATACAGTCAAGGTATGAAATGAATAGAAGATTACAATAGTTAAATCTAATATGCATAGCAGAAGCCAAAGACAGCAGATGCAGAATTGTGAGAGTGAAACATGGCTCGATTGGCCATGGCTCACTGCCATGAGCCTATGGTCAGTGCTCAGACACTAGACCTAGATGTAGGAGTGATTAGAATGTGAAATAACCAAGTATCTGTCGAAAACATGACCCCTGGCAGCAGGGCAACCACTATGCAGTGTACAGAACACACCCGAGCATCCCCGAGGCAAAATTCACCCACCAAAATACCTCGATTCCAACTCAGTCATAAAGCATTGTAATCTACACAATATTAGCTACCTAATTATATAATTAGTTCTAAAATTAGATAACAAAAGTTTCTAAGGGGCATTTCATCAAACAAATTGAATAACCCTCCGATACTCTTGCGATACGCATACCAAATGGACTCGATTTGAACACAAACTTAGCCTAGGGCTAGGGGGACCCTAAATGAATGCATGTATGGAGAGAAATCAGAAAATTAATAGGTTTAGAGGTCATCACCTATTGAGAGTTTGAATCTCAATGAAACCTTCTAAATCTAGATCTCCACCAAGCTCCAATGGTCAAATTGCTCTCAATTCTTGCTACCTAGCCAATAGAGACCTCCTCTACACTAGGGGAGTGTATTGCAATTGATTGGCCTCAATTTGGAGTTGATTTGAAGAAAGGGGGTAAATTTGGAGAAGAACACAAATTAGGGATTTGTTTTGTAATGAAAGAGACAAGGGGGAGCTAATGTGATGTTATATAGGGGAAGGGGACATGCCTTGGCCGACCATAAAGTGTCCTTCGGGTTAGGGTTTTATCCAATTTAGTTTAGAGACATTCTTTTGGTTGAAATCTAGCCCCTTTAGTAAAGGCTCAATCACAAATTAGGGTTTCCACTAAATATCTAACTTTGACATAATATCTAGATATTCTAAAACTTGGTTAACTTATTCTAATCTACTAACTAAGCCTCTAGGTTCATGATCAACATCTAGATTAGGGCAATTCTAGGTTTAGACCTAATATATCAATTAGCACATTATTAATTAATTAAAATTCAAAATAATTGTAATTTTATAAATTATCTAAATACCCTTGCTCTAAAAAGTGGTGGCTACAAGTTCCATATTACACATCTAATCATGTAGAAGAGGTTGAAGTATCCAAAGAGGAAAATGAAATAGATGAAAGCGAAGATGAGGAGGAAGAGGAAGATGAGGACGCGAAGGACGAAGAAGATGATTTTTCATAAGATGATTGAAAATTAAATAAAATGTAAAATATGTTCAACCACTAATTAATTTCCATACAACAATGAATCTTCCACATTACACGTCTAATGCTGTCATTTTGTTTAATCCTAATTAATCTCCATATTTCCATCAATCTTACCAGATGGCACCTATGACCCGAGCACGTCACTTGAGAGAGGCACAGATGCCTGCTGAGGAGGTAGTGGTACCACCTACTGCTAAGGAGGTAGTGGTACCTACTGTAGAGATGAAGGTCAAGGAAGAACTTCCTCCTAGTATTAAGGAGAAGTGATTCCTAAAGTCGAGATGGCTGTGAAGGAGGAGGTGGCACCAGAGGGCAGTTGCACTGGGAGTTTCAGTCATCCATCTCCTCTGGATATTGATCTTGCTGGTGTGGATCCTATTTAAGCGCATTGGCTGAGGAGGGAGATCTCTCTGCGCCTACGTAGAGGACAGTAGATATATATATGATATGATTTTTAACCGGATTTGTTTTTGGTAGACTTATTTCTGGGTTTGACTTGGATGGTTTTACAACTCTTGATGTTTTTTATTTTCTAGACATCGTTATTTTCTAGACTTAGATGTTTTGGATGATATTATCTAGACTTGGTTATTATCTAGAAATTCAACGGAGGGTTGCTCCGGGGTCTCATTAATGTATGTTGATTTATGTGATATATTTGTGATAGATATTTGTATATTGGTGTATGATGTATATTGGTTTGTTGGTTTGTGTGAGGTGTGATGCATATTGTGATGTTTCGATGTTTCGAATGTTGTATGAACACGGAATGCTCTGTTTTATGTAAAAAATTCAAAACTTTTCCAGTTAGCGACGGACTTGCGACTACCAAGCGACGGAAGGCGACGGCTGAGCGACGGAATATTCCGTCGCTAACTGGAGAATTTTCAGTTAGCGACGGATGTCGACGGATTATCGACAGATTATCAGTCGACAAGGTTCTGGAAATATAAAGATTTTCAGAGCCTAAGCGACGGATATTCCGCCGCTAAACCGTCGTTCTTCCGTCGAGTATTAGCGACGGCTAGCGACGAATTGACGACGGATTTTGCGTATCAGAAACTCTCTGATACGCGGTTACCGAAATATTACCGACGGACTTGTTCGTCGCTAAAAAGTAGTATAAGAAACTTTCTGATACTTTATTTGACGAAAATCCGTCGGCTAGCCATTGCTAAATGTACGATTCTTGATGACGACAATTCGTCGCTAAGCAGTCGAATGATGACATCTTAGCGACGGACTATTTTCCGACGAATTTTTTTAGCCAAAATTTCGTCGCTAATCCGTCGCTAGTAGGTTATTCTTGTAGTGATGATGCTAGACTCGTAAATCGAGAACAAGTCCAGCCATAACATGATGATGCTAGTAGGTAATTTTGTAGTGATTCTTGTAATAGAAGCTAGACAAGTAAAGTATGTGTATCGCATACATGAATTCAGAAATACAATCTGTGTTTGTAACAGAGAATCAAATAGAACTAACTAGAACTGAAATACAGTAATCAACAAGTAAATAAAAGAACTATCAAAGAATATACTCGTCTGATATCCTGAGCGACTGATGTTAACAGAAGTCCGAACTGGAGTCACAAGTTCCTATTTAGAGTAATACAGATTAAAATCACTACCAAAATACAACGTTTTAGCGACAGATGTTAACATATTAATCCGTCGCTAAGTCGATTTGTCGACGGATTAGCGACGGATATAGCCGTCGCTAATTCGCTGTATTTTAGTGAATGTGTTCAATATGCAATAGTTGAAGTTTACAATATAATCTACATGATTCTAGATCAATCTAGGTTAAAGTGAACTCTTGGTCAACTTAGTCAATCTAAATCAAAATGGTCAATTCTAGGTCATACTAGATCAACTAAATCATCTCTAAGTTAAAAGAGTCAATTTGGTCAACACCAGTCAACTAGTCGATTCTAGGTCGTACTAGATCAACTAAATCATCTCTAAGTTAAAAGAGTCAATTTGGTCACCCTAGCTACTTCTAGATTTGTTTGAGTCTATATCTAGGTTAGGGGTCCATACCTAACTCATCTAGGCTATATCATCCATATTAGGATACTAGAGTATCATAGACAAAGTATAAAGATATGCTATTTACCTCTAGGTATTCAATACCAACCCCCATGATACCACACCCTCACCTTATTGTCTTCCTCATCTAAACACATATACTCATACTCCCTACCCTTACACACATTATATGTATACACCATATATAACTACTAAAATGGGACTGAACCATGTTCAAGGCAAATAAGGGGCATGGTCATATACCTTACTGTCCTCATAAGGACAGAACAAGGCATCTGATACTAGTATTTGGGACTGAAATAAACTCAATGTCTGAACATCCAAATGTAGAGAATTCCTTGGACTCAAGGAAATGAACAAGGTTTTGAAATGGGGACTGGATCTTGATGGTATGGACTAATCTCCAAGGAACTATTGGACTGAAAGATGCGAACATGACTGAACTGGTCATCCTAATATCTAGACATTCTCTATCATAACCCACCATAACTTATGCCATGTACACCACATTATGATAACATGATCTGTTACCATGATACCTCCAAGTTCTCAACCCCACTCCTATACATCCCAAGTCTACTATATTTATATATAATAGCTTCAAAGCCTATATATAAGTATTTATGATATGAATTCACACATATCTACACACACACTCACACATTCATACATACTAATTATCTTCCTCTACTCTCAACTAACTGGTACTCACTATAGGGACATAACATTAATTCATCCAAAGAAGGTTGGAAAGATAATCCTCTTCCCTACATGCTCAAGCCTATTGGCTTCTACTCCTCTCCTTACACTGCTGCTACAAGCAGTGGCAATTCCCTCTCTACCTGGTCCTCCATAGCAGGTGACTCCTGATACTACCAATGCCTATGTCCTATTCACAGATACATAAATCCAAAAACTAAACCTATAACATCTACATCTGAACATAATATGGGGTCAACATAGGAATGATACTCAAAATAAATAGGGAACTGAAATGTGCTTCCTCTTTCAACTGTGCCAAGCACAACTAAAAGAGGAAAGTTCCCTCCCCTATATATTCACACAGGAATATAAAGATACCCCTATCTTAACCCAAGCCCTTCTTCTCATTAGTGATGAAAGAAATGGTAGGCCTTATAGATATCCACTGACACATAACCCATTAATATTACATTGTCATACAAGTATTGAATGGTAGGTAAACACACTAACTTATACCAAGGCTAAGGTAAAAAGAAATGGGGCTGAACCACTATACTCAAAATATATGTATGGTCCTAAATTGACAGATAATTAAGATATGGAATTGGATAACGATGAATTTTGGACTAACACAAAATGAGCATTATTACTACTAAAATAAGTCATATTAGCGATGCAATTAGCGACATTTTAGTAAAACGTCGCTACCGTTTAAGGAATTAGCGACGTATTCTATAAACGTCGCAATACGTCACTATTACCGACGATCGACGATGTTTTGCGACTTTTTTTCTACAAAAAAACTTACGTCACGGATAAGTCGGTGAACGTCGCTAATATCACTAATATTAGCGATGTTTACCGACGTAACTACGGTAACGTTGCTAATTTCACTAATATTAGCGACGTTTACTGACGTATAGTTGTGACATCGCTAAATTAAAAATATAGGGCATTCAGTTTCATCGGTATGCGTCGATAATTGTCGGTAGACGACGGTAACTTTCCCAGGATTTTACCTTATTTTCCCAGGATATACCGACATATAGCGACATCACAAAACGTCGTTAATATTCCCCAGAATATACCGACGCAGTGCGATATCGTAAACGTCGGTAATTTTCTCAGGAAATACTGACGTATAGCGATATCATAAACGTCACTATTTCATCGACGAAACGACGGTAAACGACGGTATATTACCGACGTAGCTTTGCGTCGGTAAACATCGGTGTTGGCGACGATCAGCGACGTTTTTCCAAACAGCGACTAAGGTTTCCGCGACAAGAGAAAGGCGTCGCTAAATACGTCGCTAAACTGGTTTAGCGACGTCTTTAGGCATTTTAGCGACGTCTTTAGGCGTCGCTAAAATGACTTATTCTGGTAGTGTATGGAAGATAGACTGAATATTATGATGGGGGCTCTAGACTGAAATTAAAAGAGTGACTGGACTTGGACTTGTGAAGGTAAGCTCGAGGATGGACAATGTGATAGTGGTTGATCATTCAATAGGGATAATACTGTGAATGCAAGACTGAAACAAAGGGAGGTTAGTACATTTGCTGCATTAATACCATTGTTCAGGAAGAACAAATGGCAGATCAGATGGTATACATGGATGCACTTTCTAAATGGATAGGCAGTGTGCATGGTGCAGTGGATCCAATAATTGATGTAGTGTAGTGTATGAATCAGTATCTATGTGCAGGAGAGAGAGATGTCAACCGCAGTAGGGAATATGCAAATGAGTGCAGTGGTGAATACAGTCATGGTATGAAATGAATATAAGATTGCAGTAGTTAAAATTAATATGCATGGCAGATGCCAAAGACAGCAGATGCAGAATTGTGAGAGTAAAACATAGCTTGATTGTCCATGGCTCACTGCCATGAGCCTATGGTCAGTGCTCAGACACTAGATCTAGCTGTAGGAGTGATTGGAATGTGAAATAACCAAGTATCTGTCGAGAACATGACCCCTGGCAGCAGGACAACCACTGTTCAGTGCACAGAACACACTCGAGCATCCCCGAGGCCAAATTCACCTACCAAAACACCTCGATTCCAACTCAGTCACAAAGAATTGTAATCTACACAATATTAGCTACCTAATTATATAATTATTTCTGAAATTAGAGAACAAAAGTTTCTAAGGGGCATTTTATCGAACACATTGAATAGCCCTCCGATAATTTTGCGATACGCATACCAAATGGATTCGATTTGAACCCAAACTTAGCCTAGGGCTGTGGGGACCCTAAATGAATGTATCTATGAAGAGAAATCAGGAAATTAATAGGTTTTGAGGTCATTACCTATTGAGAGTTGGAATCTCAATAAAACCTTCTACATCTAGATCTGCACCAAGCTCCAATGGTCAAATTGCTCCCAATCTTTGCTAGCTAGCCAATAGAGACCTCATCTACACTAGGGGAGTATATTGTAATTGATTAGACACAATTTGGAGTTGATTTAAAGAAAGAGGGCAAATTTGGGGAAGAACACAAATTAGGGTTTAGGTTTGTAATGAAAGAGGCAAGGGGGAGCTAATGTGATGTTATATAGGGAAAGGGGACATGCCTTGGCCAGCCATAGAGTTCTCTTAAGCTTAGGGTTTGGTCCAATTTAGTTTAAAGGCATTCTTTTGGTTGAAATCAAGCCCCTTTAGTGAAGGCCCAATCACAAATTAGGGTTTCCACTAAATATCTAACTTAGACATAATATCTAGATATTCTAAAACTTGGTTAACTTATTCTAATCTATTAACTAAGCCTCTAGGTTCATGATCAACATCTAGATTAGGGTAATTCTAGGTTTAGACCTAATATATCAATTAGCACATTATTATTAATTAAAAATTCAAAAAAAATCCAATTTTACAAATTACCAAAATGCCCTTGCTCTAAAAAGTGGTAATAATAGCAAATCCAGTTAATCAAATATAGTGTCTTGTTACAAAAGATAGTGAAATATTATAAAGGATATAGAAACATCTCAAATTTTTTATATAATAATATCTTAATAATGGATGGCCCTTCTGGATTTGAATATCCATGTTCAATCATCATCTCTCTAATTTGTGTAAAAGTAATTAGTCACTTCAATCAAGTACGACGATAGAGATTAAGATACGTCGCACTACTAAAATCTGCTTAATTGGCGACGTAAATTTAGTGACGTTCACATAACATCGCTAAATTGCTGACATTAGCGACGTATAACTGAAATGTCGCTAACCGTCGCTACTAGCGACGTGACAACAACGTATATTAGTTACATGAGTTAGTCGTCGCGAAACTTCGCTATGACATCGCTAATAGCGACTAATTTAGCGACGTTCGTAAGAACGTCGCTAAATTCTAATTAAATTAAATTCCCTCCCCCCCCCGATTTATTTCCCCCATCCATTTTACTATCTCACTCTCTCCCTCCGGCGCTCTCACTCTCACTCTCTCCGGTGCTCTCACTCTCTCCGACGACTCTCACTCTCTCCGGCGACTCTCCTCCGGTATGTGACTCTCTCTCTCTCTATTTTTGGTGTTGGTGGTTGGGGGTGCTGGTGGCTCGGGGCGAGGGGCAAGGGGGTACGAGTGGTTGGGGGTGAGGAATGGTTGGGGGGTGGCTCGGGGGGTATGGTAGGGGGTGAGGAGGGGGCTGGGGGGGAGGGGAGGGTTAGGGTTCGGGTTAGGGGTGGGTGTGTGGGGGGGAGGGGTGGGGGCGTGAGGGCGACTGGGGGGTGAGGACAAGGGGGGTTGGGAGGAGGGGAGGGGAGGGTTATGGTAAGGGTTCGGGTTAGGGGTGGTTGGTGGGGGAGGGGAGCAGGGGGGTGAGGGGGGCTGGGGAGGGAGGGGGGGCTGGTGGGGGAGGGGTTAGGGATAGGGTTCGGGTTAGGGTTAGGGGTGGTGCGGGGGAGGGGGGAGGGGTGCGTGGGGTGGGGGGGGTACTGGGTCAGGGGCACCGATAGTGCCGAAAAATCTGATAATTTAGTAATAATTGTTTATTTTCCGACACCGAAAAATCTGATACTCTGATTCGAAACCACATACCGATAGTGCGATATTTGTAACACGTAGTTTTGTTGATTGGTTAATGCCGTCGTAAATTTTCCTTGATCTCGATACTCATAGGAATGGTCCCGAGTCACGGCTGTAGTATGTAGTATATTCGTTTTAGTTTGTAGTATATTCATTTTAGTTTTGAAGTTTTAGTTTTGAAGTTTATTCGTTTTAGTATGTAGTATATAGTAGGAATGGTCCTGACTCATAGGAATGGTCCCGAGTCACGGCCGTAAGTATGTAGTATGTAGTATATTCATTTTAGTTTTGAAGTTTATTCATATTTACAGATATCTAGAAATGGCTATATCCATGTATCTGCTAGACCGTTCGTGGATGTACAACCGCATTCGAGATGACAGGTGCGGTATGCGAGATAAATACATCGCCGGAGTAGAACAATTCCTCCAATTCACGAAGGCGTTTCCTCAATCCATGGACGACATGAACATTAAGTGCCTGTGTGCAAAATGTCGGAGCATGAAGTTTCAACCAGAATTGGATGTGACGTATCACTTATACACAAAGGATTTCTTCCAAATTACTACCAATGGACCGCACACGGAGAGCTTGTACCTTTAGCATTCCAAGAGGAGCCTTATGTAGAGCTTTATGTGGAGCCTTATATGAATATCCACAACCGAACTGGTGTCGACAACGAGTACGTGAACATGGTCTTCGACGCTGCGGGGCCTAGTTTCGATCCAGACAATCGTGACGCAGCTGAGGAGGCACCGAATGCCGATGTCGCGAAGTTCATAGAGTTGCTGGAGAAAGCAAGGACTCCTTTGTACCCTGACTGTGCGGACCATTTACCGTTAGAGGTGATCACTCGGCTCTTGAGCATAAAGTCTGACTTTTACATGTCGCAAGAATGCTACAATAGAGTGCTCGAGTTGATTACCGATATCTTGCTGGAGGGTGCCAAGTTACCAAAAGACTTCTACCGCTCTAAGAGGATGGTGAGATCCCTCTGGATGGGATACGACAAGATCAATTGCTTTCAGAACGGATGCATGCTTTACTACAAAGATTACAAGGATACAGAAGTGTGCGGATTCTGTGGTGCTGATCGCTACAAGCCAACTGCTGCAGGCAAGTCTAGAAGACCGACTGCTTCAATGCACTACTTGCCATTGACACCGTGGTTGCAGAGGTTGTTCATAATGAAAGAGACTGCCAAAAATATGAGTTGGCACAAGCGACAACAGACCGAAGAGTGTTGGATCACCCATCTGATGGAGAAGCGTGGAAGCACTTCGATCGAGCATATCCTAATTTCGCTTCTGATGCGCGTAATGTAAGGTTGGGGCTCTGCTCTGATGGTTTCATCCCATTTGGTCTTTCAGGCTCCCAATATTCATGCTCGCCGGTAATCCTCACTCCGTACAACCTACCGCCTTGGATGTGCATGAAGATACCTTACATGTTCTTAACTATTATAATCCCCGGTCCGAACAATCCGAAGAGGAACATCGACGTGTACTTACAACCGTTGATAGATGAGCTGAAGCAGCTATGGGAAACAGGGGCGTACACGTATGATGCTTCGATAAAATAGAATTTTCAGATACGGGCAGCACTA
>JANAVB010000700.1:0-47449 GCA_029216955.1 Iris pallida | reverse complement strand
TTTGGACTAGGTTTAAACTTCTGTTTTTGACAGTTTTTGGGGCGACTTTGCTTCGATTTTTCGAGCAGTCCCTTGGGTTCTCAGGATTCTATTTGAAGAAGATTGGAGGGGTTCATATAGGCTACACACAGGAGTTTATGTTTCGATAAATCATCGAGGGAGCACGAAGAAAAGAGGATTGGAAGAAGGGTACCTCGCTGTTGACAAATCTGGAAACGTTCCGAAGTGTGGTCGGCCTGGGCTCTCTGGCGGTGTTTGTGCGGTGGTGCGGCGCCGCCAACGGCCAGGTAGTTCGCCTGGGGTTCGATATGGGGAGGAGATATAAAGGTGAAGAATTTTGGTGGGTTAGGGTTTCGGTTTTGACGAGCAGCGTACATATATACGACCGCCGCTACTCCTATTTGTATTAGGACTCAATATGGGGGCTCGGGTTGTATTGCAGCAGCTGCTGCTAACAATGCTTTAGGGGTCGGGTGAGGTGGACCGGCCCCACGTGGGTTGGTCCCCTCCTCTCTTCACATATATATTTTTTTACAAAAAGTCCCCCCCCCCCCCCGAATCTTCATTTAATGTGGCTGGCCGCCCCTGCTGGGTGTGGCCGCCCACTAATACTTTTTTTTAATAATAACAATTACATATATATATATATATATATATATATATATATATATATATATAATATATATATATATATATATTATATAGATATATATATATATATATATATCAAACTATAAGTATATATACATTTTAGGCTAGTAAAAGTTCCTAAAAATATACAAATAATTTCCTAAATCATAGATTCTATTATTCCTTATTTAATAGTAATACTAACATGCACACATATAATATACACACATGCATTATTTATACTAATAAGCTAGTAGCAATAAATTCATAATTAATAAAATGTATAACACATTAATTAATTTATAAAAATTAATTAAAATTATGGGGGTTTACACTCATAGACCGTATTTCATTTCCTGGACAGTAGACCTCGTAGACCTTATTAAATAAAGTAGACCTTGTAGACCTTATTAAATAAAGTAGACCTTGTAATTAACTTAGACCTTCCGATGTAACTGTCCTCAGACTGATCACATATCAAAAGGTACTTCAAATCACATAGATAGTATTCCCTGTTGTTTTACTCTTTAACTGTTGGCATGTAGTTTCCTATCTACATTTTTCATGTCTCTTGTTACCATGATCCCGATTATTTATCATGTATTTTATGGCTAACCTCTGTCTTATAGCCGTTATCATATATTGGAACTGCACTCTATGAATTGCACTCATTCCATTCCTGACTGGAAACCACTATTTTTCAGGATAGTCGCGACAAGTCTTAGATTCGGAAGACATGGGTATATGCGGAGGTCAACCTAGAAGACTAGTTAGATGGTTAATATTTGTTGTATTAGTTCTGTGAGACATTTTATATTTGAGCAAATGTAAACTTTGAAATATTGTAAATTTAATTTAGTTTTGCGAATGAGCAAATCATGTTATTATTATTGTGATTTTAAGATTTATGGTCAAAACAACATTCTACCGCCGAACTACGGTATAGGCTGGCTTGGACACACACTCACATCCGAAAAAATGGTGCGAGTCGTTACAATATTCAAGTGAAACTCCGTCGTGAGCAAATCATACCCTGAACCTACAAGCAATCTGGTGGGGGATCAGTACTAATCCTCTCGCATACTGATGTTGATCCATTTTGCTAAAACGATATTAAATAGTATATTGAATCATGCAAAATATAAGTTAGTAATCTTTCTATCCTTGCCTTAGGGTGAGTTTCATGGCATATTTGATGGCAGTAAAGCATATTATCATGGCAAGAATGTTATTTTATTTCGCCTAAGCAAGCAGGGAAACAATAGAAATTTCGTGTAGTTTCGTAACCTCTTACCAACATCGACGCACTCCCTCTTGCACCGACGCAAGGTGAATATGCCTCATTCTTTCCTTGTCATGTTATAAGTGCTCTGTGTAGGATTTTTGTGTTCCTGCACTTTCGGCCCACCGTTCCTTAACTACATGAAGGTCGTTGCCGTATCCGTGCCAGAATGGACTAACTTGTTGCTCTTCTGAAATTGGGTAACCCGGCGTCCTCTCCATACGGATTGCTAGCCAAGTATCCGAAGGATGCCGAACTTACCATCAATTACGACTTATCACATCAGTAGCAGATCGCAAGTCATACCCAAAGATGTGCACCAACAATAATTAACATCCCTCCTAGACAAAACGGTCCCGGTGCTCTGGCATTTAACTCGTTCGAGGGAAAATTACCATACCCATGCACAGACAATATCTCAAGTCCATTTGACCTTACAACGCACGTCTTATTCAAACAGCCAAACATAGTCTTGAGTCTGATTTCATATCTTTATTGTACGACCAACTTTTCTAACTTAGCCATTCGAACACTTCGTGCTACGTTAAATTTTTCAAGCGATTTGGCCTACGGTGCTTATACTTCAGTTCGCGGCAATGCGACGATTTAGTTTTGCGACAATATTGCAAATAAGGCAAAATGTTGACCTCTTATATTTCTGCGTAAACGTATAGCCTACACACGAAACCAACTAAAATCAATACTTGTCCGAATCGGACTAATGCCTTGCGTCAATTCGATTGATTTGTTCTTCGAACTGATTCAATGCTTTCTCATTTGGGCCAACGTAACTCTTTGCATCGATCCGACTCGATGCATTCCTTGAGTCATCGTAACTCTTGTATCTTGCTTCGATACTTCATCGGGTCAATGCAACTCTTTGAGTCAACGACAGCATAATGTAACGTACGGTGTAACATCCCAGTCCCAAAATACTTAGGACTAAGTACGTAGACATGCCAGCTACATACATATAAAGTATACTCCAATATATGGAATCCTCGTATGTATACAAGCTATAAAATGCAGTAACCATGACAACTAAATCTCATCCATGACAATAAAAGAGTAATGATATAATTTAACTATGAACTGTTATTTGTACAAACGTTGGACGGAGACAAATCCACTACCAACTATTTAAATGAAAAGAATAAATACAATGAAAGTAAGCGAAGCGAGGGAGGATCCAAGATCAATCATCTCGAAGAAAGAGAGTAAATAATGGCCTTGGTTAGAGCACCTACGGAAAGTCACAAAAGTACACCTGGAGAGTTCACCGGGTCCTCAGAGGGACGTAACAAGATACAAGAAATAACATACCATATAAACTGAATATAAAATATGCCATAAAGTCACAAAATAAAAGTAAAGTGTTCCAACCATAACACGACCCAATATCCTATCATCGAACTAGTGGACTACCCCTACATCAAACAAGGATAAGGGGTAGCACATTATTTCGCGATGTGACATTGTCCCATGCCATGAGTAGAACGAAGTGTGATATGACATTGACTAAGGTCCCCTAACCTTTCTAGGATGCAATTTAGAACAACACTTAACGCAAGGGCAGACCGACTGACTACGACTGACCATAACCACACGGGTTACTCACGTAAGTCGCTAGCATAGTACACGGGTAGAACTCCGGAGAGTCCTTATAAAATACATGAGTAGTGCTCAAATGAGCCACTAGCAAGATCGACTACAACCGATACGACTCGACACAATGCCCAAGCGTATAGTATATGTCCTCCCTGTCCAATGCTCCTAACCAAGTTGTCTCCACAACAGTTTTGTACTAATAACTACTAAGTCTTCTAGCATGCAATTCTATTAGCAGTTATAACCTAACGCATGTGCACGGATGATCAACCAATACACAAGTACCTCTACATGCTACTTATATCTCACACGTGACAAAGGTTATGAAGTATACTAACAAATGGTAGTCCCTTAACTTCTAGGTCCATATGCATAAATTTGAGACAAGCAAGAAAATAAGGCTACCACTTGCATTGAGTATATGGAAAATAAGTAAATAAATCACGAACAGCAGTCAAAGGTATAAGTGGAAATGAACCGGCAATAAATATGCAATAACTAAAATAAAAAATGACTAAATAAATAGTAAATAAGGTAAGGTATCTTGCCTTGTGTGATGCCTGGTGTTGTGCCTGGTGTGACGCCTGGTGTTGTATGGGGTTCTGACATGTCCCAATAGTCCAATAGCCATGGTCGTTGCACACAGGATCCAAATTCGTAAAGAAATAGGAACGTGGGATCAGTCGTGATCAATGGGTTAATTGGAAGAATTTGGAGTAAGCGAATACTTACAATAGTTTTAGAAAGTATTTCATAATATTTTGAAGACTAAACTTTATTAGTACAAATATTTACACATATGTGAAATTCAATAAAACGGTTTTAAGCAAAACCCTGAGCTTATAAAATAGGTTGCTAGGTAAAACTATATTTTAATTTAGTTAAAAATATTTGTAGATAAATATTCTAGACATATTATTTCAAAACTTATTTTTTTTTATTAGGCAAAGTACTACCATAATAGTTCAGTTCTTAAAATACTCTCTTAAAATGACGTATAAAATATTAGGTTTTTGAAATCTAGTTTGGAATTGCATATCGGGCAAGCCCCCAATAACTTGTTTTGCTACCAAAACAATATTTCAAAATATATATATCTTTTTCACAAAGATAAAAGTATAAATACTATTATAACTAAAGCAAAATACTTTAATGTACATACTTCAATGTATATATACCTAAATATACCAGAAGGTATATACAGTAATACATACTACACTATAATAATAATAATAATAATAATAATAATAATAATAATAATAATAATAATAATAAGAACTAGAACTAGAATAAGTAATAAAGTAAATAATAACAACTATTATGCTGTTCTTTTATGAGAACAGTTTCTTTGGAATCAGTAAGGAAATAGAGTTCTCATAAAAACGAAGGAAGCTGTGGCTTTAGAAGAGAGAAGGTTTATTATTCGAACCCAACTCTTCCCAAGCCAGAAGATGGAAGAGAGTAAGCGTACGAGAGGGAGCAAGGAGCAAGAGAGAGGCGGGATTACATGGGGTTTTCGAGGGGCGTGCTTAATGCGTTCATGGCGACGTGCGCTCGCCGGCACGGTCGGGGGCGTTCCGTGGCAGGGTGGCTAACGGAGGAACACTCACAACGGTCATGGGTCAGGGCACGACGCTAATGGCTGGCTGGGGCGTCGATACTCCTGGAGGAGTTGTCGCCCTGCCCTCGAGGTGGCAGAGGCAGATCGGAACAGCGAGCGATTTCACCGGAGAGGGATCAACGGATGGATCCCGGCGCTGCTCGCGGTGGCACACAGAAAAGGGGACGAGCGGACGGCGAGGGTCAATCCGGTGGCGACGGTAGGGGGTCAATCCGGTGGCCGGCGGAGGAAGGAGGGGGCAGGTAGGGAAGGGGGTATTTATTTTTTTTTTTTTAAAAGACATTAACAGCCATTTCTAACGGCTAATAGACGGTAGGGGCTTTCTTGCTCACGCGAACAATCTAAGGTGGGACAAACCGCTTAAGTTTTAGTCTTATTTTGCTAACGAGGCAAATCTAAGGAGGGTTTAAATGCACTTTACCCAATTATGTAGGAAAGTGCCTTGTTAGCAATTCGGCAAATGAAAAAATTCTGGACAACAAAAATACGATTATAAATCGGTTCAGTGTAAATAAAATATGTTCAAAAATTCAAAAAATAAAATATTGAGGTTAGAAACTTCACACTCTCAAATATGCTGTCAAATTTTGTTTATTAAACAGGTTTCCACCACGTTTCTTGTGTCAAATTTTCAATAATTTATATGGAACATGTTTAAAATTTCTTATGCTTAAAATTTACGTACTAATTTGAATCTATAAAAGTATACAAATATTATATATTTTTGAAAGACATAGAAAAATTTGCGTATAATACGAGTTTTATTCGAGTGATCGCTAACAAGGGGAAAGTGATATCCATTGGAAGATAAGATTAGAGATGAACCTTCTTATTGATTTGAGCCAAAGTTGGGCGGCAACTTTCTATGTTCGATTATATTATTTTTTTGATTTTTTTGTCTGCAGTGGAATGCAGTGTCATCCCTCTAGCCAAGAGTAGTCACCTTTCAAAGCCATTTTTGCAAAGACATGATTTGCGACATCCACATGATTTGCTGAACTTCGAATTCTTTCAAAATGAAAGTGATTATTGAGAATTCAAAAATTGATTAATCCAATTAAACATGGCGATTGGCTCCCATTATGTGGCATATGATATGGTTGATGACATGACAGCTGACATGACAAAATTAAAAATTAAGATTAATATCAAAGTTAATATTAAAATTAACATTAAAATTAAAATTAATATCATATTAACATGAACATTAATATTAAATTAAAAAAATCTTTATTATTAACATTAAAATAATATTAACATTAAATTAAAATTAAAATTAACATAACATTAACAAAATCAATATTTAAGAATATAACATCAAATTAACACGAATATTAATATGAAATTAACATAACATCAATTAACATTAATTTTAACATTAACATTAAAATTAATATTAACATTAAATTAAAAAACATTAGCATTAACATTAACAATAACAAATTTTGGGTCATTAATTTTTTGGGTTAAAATATGACACGTTAGCTGCCATGTCAGCTGCCACATAATGGGAGATAGAACCACCTAAAAAATTTAGAAGCCAAATAGCATAATTGTTTACTTTCGTATCATATTGTATGTCGTGTATTGTTGCGGGAAGCGGTTTGATCCAACCGGGAGTTGATCCTTGACGTAAGATATTGGACTTAACCCACATGACTTGAAAGAAAAAAATTAAGTCCATGACCAATTTCCATTATCTATATATCAGCCTCTTTTCTATCCAACATAGGACTAAACTCTCTACACAATTTCTTTTATATAATTATCACTTGAGCATAACGGATACGAGATACAATACAACAATCTCTATCTTAGCTTGTATCTGGGTGAACATCGGTGACTAGGAGATCGAACACATTATCATCTTGCCTGCCATTTGAACACAGAGCTCAACTGTGACACGTTCACCAAACCGTACCACTTGGATGTGAACCACATATGTTGTCCTTTGAGAGCCAACCCGTATAATTTCGACGATCCATACTGTAGGAGCCAACTTGGGAGGAGTCAAGTTGGTTATGATTATTATACATAACAAGAACGTTTGAATACAATCTGTCTCGAGGCAAGTAAAGTGTTCAATTAGCACGACTTGCAACCTTGTGCTTTGATACTAGTTTGTTACGAAAGCATGGTAGGATCCGGGTGAATATGATCAAAATGAGGTACGGCATTGGACGACACATATGAGTTAAAAAATATTTTGATGCGAACCTTGGAAGAACCCATCCTATAAGATAGTCGTTAATTAAGAGAAGAGAGCTCAAGATTATATCAACTTAATCAAGTTTTTAATTTACATATGTGGGACTATAGGATTGTAATGTCCACCAAGCCTCATAGTCTCGCCACCCACGCGGGCTAGCTTTGCGCTAGACTTTTAGTACCGAAGAAACATTGTTATCTTGGCGTCACCACCTGTGTTGCATGATTATAATCATGAGACATGGTGTATATTCTGATAGCATTTGATACGAATCTTGGGAGATCTCACCCCCAAGATAGTCGTTAAGGGGAGAGAGTCTGAGATTATATCAACCAACATCAAGTTTTGAATTTAACCAATGTAGGACTATAGGATGGTAACATTCCACCGCTTTCGCAGCCCTCGCACCCAAGCGGGCTAACTTTGCACAAGACTTCTAGTGACAAATACTGCATGTGTGGTGACGTCAACATAGTAGTGCTCATCCAGGACTAGAACTCTAGTATAAAGCCAGCCTCCATGGGCAACGGCACTGCAGAACGTTGGAATGTTACAATCCTATAGTCCCACATCGATTATATGCGAAACTTGACATGTGTTAGTATAATCTTGGACTCTCTCCTCTAAATGTACAGCTTTTAAGATAAGTTTCTTATAACCTGAACAACTAATTCTTTGGAAAAGGAAGCTAACAAATTGGTGGATTGCAAAGCACACAAGCCCATTGAGCTGTGGTGTGTGCTATAATCGGGCTATATATTTTTGTTTGAAGGTTGGCTTCAGCCTTGATAGAGGCCCAAAAGTAAACCTCACCGGTCCAATTTCTAGGAACATGAATGCTAAGATATAGCACAAATATCACATAACTCTTTGAATTTTATTACTAAATCATGCGAATCAAAACGGGACCGGATCAGCTATTTCTGATCCAGTATCCTGACTCTGTCCCTCATCAATGACATGTGGGCCTTTTATTTATTTGTTATCGATGGAACCCACATATCATAGAGGGAGGGACATGATTGGGACACCAGATCAGGAACAGCTAATCCAGTTCTGACCAAAACACCCAAGTAAAAAAAAGTAGGTGTGTGATTCCCCAAACTATGTATGCAACTTGAATGAAATACAAGCCATGCCAACCATGTAAGTTGCAATTTCTTGTAGCCAATATCTTTTGCACTTTGTAGTCCATCCTGAATTATACTGGACAACACGAAATATTTGTCTTTGAAACCCAATTCATAATGCAAAGAAATAATTATATTCTCTATTGGAAGGAACCAATGTCACTGTATAAGTAGGCCATGCAATATTGGTCACAAATATCTGATGAAAAGAAGCACATAAACCTTTTTCCAAACTAGAGAGTACCTGCAAGAGAATCGAGCAATACAACACACGAACCAAACACCAAACACAATCCACGCAGACACAGAGAATTTTTGACATGGAAAACCCTTACGGAAAAAAATCACGGAACGATCGGAGTCCAACCGTTGAGAAGCCTTCACTAATAAAATAAAGGAGTACACCCTCTACAAACTTCTTTCAATCCAATACAGATCCCCACAACATTGGAAGCAAGAATAATTGATTACAAGGCTACGAAGAACAAAGATGGTGAGTAGAGATTACCCAAACACGATCCTTCTTCGAAAACGGCCTTCAATCCTCCTTCTTCTCTCCCAAAGTTGCAATGGCACTCTTACCTCTTTTCTCTCTATTTTTCTCAATGTTGTGTTGTGATTAGGGTTAGGAAAAACCATGTATAAACCTCCGAATCCGCAGCAAAACCTGGACAGTAGGATACGATCCAACGGTATAAAAAAACCTAAAATCAGCCTCAGCCCGTCGACACAGAGTTCGGCCAGAACTCTGTGTTTTCGTGATATAATAGTTCTAGAACCAAGGGGCAGAGTTAGGCCAAAACTCTGCCTCAGACAGAGTTCGGCCTGAACTCCGCCTCCCCTGTTCCAGAAGTACTATAGTAGTTCTTGAGCTTTTCTTCGTCTCCGAATGGCCTCGTCACCTCCCCGAGCTTCTCTGACACACAGACGGCGCTCGTCGTACTCCGGGGTCTTCTCCACATAGGTTGGGTACCCCACCCACTCTAATATTTCTCTTCCTTCACAACTATGTAGAGGAGGTCGTCATCCCGACGATCTGCCTACAGAACTCAAACTTTCTCCTTCGTAGAATCTTGGTAAACATATCTGCTCCGTTATCATCTGTATGAACCTTCTCAAGCTCCGCGTCCTTCTTCTCAACCACATCCCATATCCAAAGATAACGAGTCTCGATGTGCTTGGACCGGCTATGAAAAGTCTCATTCTTCACAAGGTGAATAGCACTCTGACTGTCGCCTGACTGTCGCAAAGCAAAGTATACTACTCTTGCTTCAGCCCTATTTTTTGCAACAGCTTTTTAATCCACAACAACTCCTTGTAAGCCTCCGTCGTCGTAATGTACTCTGCCTCTGTCGCCGATAAGGCAACACACTTATGCAATCGCGACTGCCACGATATCGCTCCTCCAGCAAACAACATCACATAGCCCAAAGTCGATCGTCTCATGTCTACATCTCCAACCATATCAGTGTCGGTATATCTAACCAGCTTCGGCTCTTCATCACCAAAAGAAAGTCTCTAATCGGCAGTGTCCTAAAGATATCGTAGAATCCACTTAACCGCTCCAATGTACCCTTCCAAGATTTGAAAGAAACATGCTAACTGTGCCAATTGCATGAGCGATGTCTGGCCTCGTACACCATAGCATACATAAGGCTTCCCACAGCTGAGGTATATAGAACCCACTCCGTATCTTTTTTTGTCCTCGGTAGATAGACACTGATCCTTAGTGAGCTTAAAGTGGGCAGTAAGGGGACAACTCACTTTCTTCGACCCGTCCATCCCGAAACGCTGAAGTACCCGGTAAACGTACTTCTTTTGGGACAAGTGTAGCAGCTTGGAATCTCTCTCTCTCGGCTAATCTCTATTCCAGAATAGTCTTTGCTGTGCCCAAATCCTTCATAGAGAAGGCCGCGCCCAGTTGGCGCTTCAAGTTCGCTATCCTAGTGGCATTCCCACCAACTAACAGCATGCCATCAACATAGAGCAATAAAATGATAAAATTATCCTCGACAAAGTACCTCACCCTCACAAATGCACATGGTCCGACGTCGTCCATGCATAACCATGCTCTCCCATAAATGACCTCGAACCTCCGGTTCGACTGCCTCGGAGCCTGCTTCACCATACAAGTTCTTTCTCAACCGTAGGCCAAATGTGACTTGCCCTTCACAGAATCCCGCTGGACTCTCCATAATTAGCTCCTTCTCAAGATCACCGTGGAAAAATACCGTCTTCACGTCTATCTGTTCGACCTCCATTCGAAACTGGAACCAATGCTAGCACCATCCGAATAGACGACTGCTTGACGACTGGCGAAAAGATCTCATCATAATCCATGCCTTTTCGCTGACCATAGCCTTTAACTACCAGCCTCGCTTTGTATCGAGGGCGAGTAGCGTCATCCGTCTACTTCACTCTAAACACCCATCAATTTTTCAAAGCCTTCTTGCCCTTTGGCAACCGTACCAGCTCGTAAGTAGAATTGGCGTGTAAGGAACTCATCTCCTCCTGCATAGCCTGTATCTACTCTAACCTGTGTTCGTCTTCCATAGCCTCTGCAAAACTTTCGGGATCTCTGTAATGTCCCAGTCCCAAAATACATAGGACTAGGTACATCGACATGCCAGCTGTATACATACGAAGTATACTCCAATATATGAAAATCTCGTATGAATATATAAGCTGTAAAATACAGTAGAACCATAATAACTAAATCTCATCCACTAGATAAATAAATGATATAAAAGCAACTTTGAATTTGTCATGTATACAATCGTTGGGCGGAGACAAATCCACTACCAACAAGTAAGGAAAAAGTACATAGAAAATAAATGAGTTTGGCGGGCGAAGACGATCAAAGTGCAATCATCCTCGAAGAGATAGTGACGATCATGGCCACGGCTAGAACACCTACAAAAGACCAGACACACACACCTGGAGAGATAACCAGGTCCTCAGAGGGACGTAACAAGATACAATAAACATGCCATATAAATACTGAATATAAATATACCACAATCGAAGAAAGTGACAAGACATAATAAAGTAATCTAACCAAACTAAAGTGAACATGCAATTAAGAACAAAGCTTTCGTCGTATGAGCCCTGGCTGTAAATGGGATCTGGTATAGTCCCACTTGGGCACCAGTGACCTAAGAGCATGACGTTCAAAAACGACAGTGGCAACCTGAGAGGCTCATACCCGTATCTCCAGCGGAGCTTCCGGGTTAAAAGAAAGTGCAATCGAAGCCCATACGACAAGGAAATGTTCTCCCCATCCAATGTACCTGTCAAGTCGCATCCACGACCATGTACTCTACTAACTGCTAAGTCTCCTAACACGCCTCTACTAGCAGTTAGCCCTAACGCATGCCATGGAGGATCAGCCCACACGCAAGAACCTCTACATGCTACTCATCTCACACATCCGTGGTACAACTATGTCAAGGTATATACAATACACTACAACGGTAGTCCCTTAACTCTATGTCCATATGCAATCAAATGATAAATACAAAGTACATCTAATATCACGAGCAGGCAGTAAATCAAGAACTAGAAATAAATGAACAGTAATATGTAATAAATGCAAACTAAAAATAAACAGTATAATGGCAAGGTATCTTGCCTGGTAGCGGGCCTGGTGTGGTGCGATGTTGCGACAAGTTCCAAGTTGTCCGATAGCATGGTCGATAGGAAGAGGCCTGAAGTGGCGAGGAATTAGGAATATGAACTAGTCATGATAGTCATGATCATGGGTGATTTGTTTGAGGAGAATTTTGTGGAGACAATACTATTTTGAAATATTTATAGTCTTTGAAAATAGTTTCGTATAAATACTTGTACATAACAAAAATTCGTTTTAGGCTAAAGACTAAGCTTATGTAAAATAACATTTTAGGTTGTAAATCTATATTTCATAAAAATAAATACTTTTAGGCAAATAAAACAATCCTAGAATTTTGGTAAGGCAAAAACCTAACTTTTTTAAGAGTCATATTTTCATGAAAATAATTTACTAATACAAATGGTATTACTTGTGAAAATACTAATTACTCTAAGCCAGTTTAGAAATAAAATAATAATAATAATAATAATAATAATAATATAAAAATCCTAATAGTAATAAACTATAATGATAATAATAATAAACTAATAATGATAATATAATAGTAATAATAGTTTTAATAATAGCTGTAACAGTAGCAGTGATATATAATAAAAATATTATTAAATAAAATCCTAAAACCATTAATTCCTTCCTCCCCCCCAAATCGTTCAGCGAGAGAGGAGAGAGAGAGAGAGAAGAGTGAGAGGAGAGGGAGAGAGGAGAGAGAAGGAGAGGATTCTCTCACCTTCGCTCGGCGGGGCGGCGATCGGATGGGCGCGCTGGCCTGGAGGCGACGAGTCAGACGGGCGGCGGCGGTGCTCGTAAGGGCGGCGCCCGCAAGGGTTCAGGCGGTGGCGGGCTTCTCGGCGCGCGGTGGCGGCGATCGGCGGGTTGGGGAACGCGTCAATGGCGATCGCGGCTCGTCGGGGCTGGTGAAATCGGAGAGAAAAAGGGGCGACACGATCAGCGGCCGGGGGAGGCGGAGTACGCCGACGGGTCGGCGGTCGTAGGGGAGAGAGCCGGCCAGTCGGAGTGGCGCGCTCCGAAGAGGGTGGCCCGGGCAGCGAGAAGCTCGATACATCGGGTACGGTCGCTCGGCGCTCGTGGATCAGCGCGGAGGCATAAGTGGTGAGCTTCCAGATCTGGAGGAGTCGGGGCTCTTGGCGACGGGCAGCGTTCGCTGGATGGACGTCGGCGGAAGCGGCCATCTGCGGTTCCTGAGGTCGGACAACGGGTGACGACTTCGCCGGGAGGTGAGTTTAGGATTAGGTTTTTGGTTTTCTTTTGGAAAATTTTGCGGTGGTGGTGGTGGTTGCCCTGGTAGTGGCGGTGATGAAGACGGGGTCGGATGTGTGATGGTGGTCTGGGATTTGGTGGCAGTGGTGGTTTGGGGTTTGCCGGAGGTACGACGGGTGGCGGTTTTTCATGGTGATGGCAGCAGTATGTTGGTAATGGCTGTGGTGATGATGTGGTCGAGGAGGGGCTTGATCGGAGATGGAAAGTCGGGATCGGGTGATAAGATGGTGGTGTTGTCTGTAGTGGTGGTGTCCTGCATGACACGGGAAAGGACGGGAGATGGTGTCCGGACTATCGGACACGAGGAGAACCATGTATATGTACTTGAAGAATATAGTGGATATGATCTGGACACGGACACGATACACAATGGGGCAGAAATTGTGGTTGAGAATTTATGGAGGAGTACCTCTCCTTTTATAGGAGGTGGGAATACCCAGTTGGATAATTATTAGGATTAATTTAAACCCAATTAGATAAATCTATCCAAATTCAAATTAAATTCCAATTTAAAACTAGATAATCTAAACTCAATTTAAGTATAAATTTTATCTTTTAACTATTTAAATTAAATCCATAAAATCAAATCAAGATTTAAAATGGCCACAATAAATTTCAAATATATTTTCCAAAAAATACCAATAATAATAATTTCGAAAATAATAATATTTTTAAATATCTTTTTGAATAATAAATTATTAATATAATAAATTTGAAAATGAATATATATATATATATATATATATATATAATATATATATATATATATATGAATTAAAATTCATGTATCTCATGTGCAAGAATATTTGCATAAAAATAGTTTTCTAAATTGCCACTATTAAATAAGATAGCCTTTTATAATTAAATAAAAATAATAAGTTTTGGACATCCCGATACGATACTTTTCACAATTTAAAGTAAATATAAATACAATAATTATTATATTAAAAATAAAATAAATATTTTTTCAAAAATATGTACGCTCGCATATATTCGTACTCATCGAGCATTCACGAATAAACGTAATTTGCGCGCAATGTACAATACGACTACACGGCGTACAAAATTTAAAATAGTGCCAAAAATATATAGTAGAAATTTAGGGGTTTTAAAATCTCCTCCGTCAGTCAGTAGCACATACTCACCTGGTGAGTATCTCATAGATGGTCTACGCTCTCTGTCGCTCCTTCTCAATGGAGCCACTGATACTGGTTGTATACCAACAACCTCCTCACCTTCAGGAACTGCCTCTCTGACATGCTCATCCTCCTGAGGAACACCCTAACCACCATCTGAAGGCTGATGATCTAGGTTGGGAGCAACTCCATGTACTGGCTCCCCCATAACTGGATCTCTGCGATGTCCTCTGGAAATTGCTCGAAGAGAAATGACTCTAACTCAGGCGATTCCTCAGCCTCAGAAGGCGTTTCGAAATCCTGAGTATTGGTCATGGTCTGATCCTCGATGAATACCACGTCCCTGCTTCTGTAGAGCTTTCTTCCCACTGGGTCGTAGAGTCTATAGCCAAACTCATCCCGACCGTAGCCGACAAAGACGCACCGCCTCGTCTTCAGCTCAAGTTTGGACCTATCATCCTTCGGTACATGCATGAAGGCCTTATAACCAAATACTCACAGGTGATTGTATGACGGTTCTTTGTCGTACCATACTTTGTCAGGCACATTACCCTACAAAGGAGCACCAGGAAATAAATTAATAACATAAGCAGCTGTAAGAAGAGCCTCATCCCAATATCTGCTGGCAAATTTGTTTCTGACTGCAAACACCGCACCCTCTCCATCAGTGTCCTGTTCATGTGCTCTGCTACACCATTGAGCTGAGGTGTCTTGGGCAGAATCTTCTGGTGTCGTATCCCTTGCTCTCTGCAATAAGTATCAAATGGACCAATGTATTCGCCGCCGTTGTTGGACAGAACACACAATAACTTCTTGCATGTCCTTCTTTCAACAGAGGCCTGAAACTCTTTCAAAGTAGGCATCACCTGATCCTTGGTCTTTAAGGCATAGACCCAAACCTTCCTAGGACGGTCATCAATAAAAGTTACAAAGTAAAAAGTACCAACAATAGATTTTACCTTCATAGGACTGCAGACATCTGAGTGAATCAACTCGAGCAACGCCGGCTTCCTTGAACTTGGGTGACTTTGGAAAGACACCATATTTTGCTTTCCAGCTAAGCAGTGCGTGCACTTGTCCAACTTTGTAGACTTGAGCCCTGGAATCATATTCATGTTCACCAAGTATCTCATCTCCTTTTCGCTGATATGGCCAAGCCGCCTGTGCCACAACTCGTCAGAAATTGCGTTCACCTCCTGTGTCCCCTGTGCGCTCCCCTCCATATAGTAGAGACCGGACTTCTTGCTTCCTCTGACAATCACCATCGAACCTCTGGAAAGCTTCTACTGACTATTTTCGAAGAGACCGAAGAATCCCTCATCATCCAACCTTCCAACCGACACCAGGTTGAAACGGATATCAGGGACATGATGAACATCTTTGAGAACAAGAACTGCACCCATCTTCGTCCTCAAATGCACATCTCCAATGTCAACCGCCTTCGACACATCTCCATTGTCCATCTTCAATACTCTACAGTCGCTTGTCGTATAAGTGGCAAATAGTGCCCTGTTGTGAGATACGTGCGCTGAAGCCCCTGAGTCCACCAGCCAAGAATTGTCGTTGTAGGTGAGGTTTGTAATAACCTCATCACCTACGACGATCATATCGCCTCCATGTATCGAAGCTGCCGCTGTAGTGTTCTCATCTTGCTTTTTCTTGTCGCCCTTCTTCTCTCTCTTCCAAGCGAAACAGTTTTGCTTGATGTGGCCCTTCTTGCCACAATGATAACACTCCGAGTCTTCGTACCGACCCTTGGACTTTTCCCTGCTCTTGTCTCTACTACCACCTGGTCCCCTGCTTTTGCCCCTTCCGCGGCTCTCTGAAACTAGTGCCTCTGGGGAGTGGAATATGGATGAAATGCCCTAAGAACGTCTCCGTATCTCTTCATTCAGTACCCCGCTCTTGGCAAACTCCAGACTGACTATGCCTTCTGGAGCAGAAGCGATCATAGATACTCGTACAGTCTTCTACGAGTCTGGCAATGTACACAGCTGCCATAGTCCCTGAACCTCATCATCGAACTTGACTTCCATCGAAGATAGCTAGTCAACTACGTCCTGAAAGTCACTTAAGTGATCCGTAATAGACGCCCCATCTTTTTACTGCAGACCTATCATCGTCCGGATTAGGAACAACTTGTTTACCTCGGTCTTCTTAGCGTACAAAGATTCCAGCTTATCCTATAACGTTTTCGTGTGCTCAATATTGGTAACGTAGTTGTACACGTTCTCGTCAACGAACTGCCTGATATATCCCTACACATGTATGTGCTCGAATTTCTAGTCCTCGTCAGATTTATCAACTGGTCGCTCGGAAGCAAATACGGGCAGATACAACTTCTTGACAAATAGAAAATCATTCTCCTTGCTCCGCCAATAATGATAGTTGGTGCCATTCAGGTTCACCATACACACCGGCTTCGCGTCCATCTCTCCTATCTAGTTTTTCTGTCAACTCCTGACACCCTTCTGAATTCCAGAACCTGGATATGATACCACTATGACGGGAACGAAACGCGAAAATCTTTTTCCAAACTAGAGTGTACCTATGAGAGAACCGAGCAATACAACACACGAACCAAACACCAAACACAATCAACGCAGACAGAGAATTTTTGACGTAAAAAATCTTTGCGAGAAAAAACCATGAGACGATCGGAGTCCAACCCTTAAGAAGCCTTCACTAATGAAATAATTGACTACACCCTCTACAAACTTCTCCCGATCCAATACGGATCCTCACAATACTTGAAAGCAAGAACAAACTGATTACAAGGCTACGAAGAACAAAGACGACGAGTAGAGATTATTCGAACACGAACCTCCTTCGAAAACGGCCTTCAATCCTCCTTTTTCTCTCCCAAAGTTGCAATAGCACTCTTGCCTCTTTTCTCTCTATTTTTCTCAATGTTGTGTTGTGATTAGGTTTAGAAAAAATCATGTATAAACCCCCTAATCCGTAGCAAAACTTGGACCGTAGGATACGATCCAATGGTATAAAAATATCCTGAAATCAGCCTCAACCCGTCGACACAGAGTTCGCCCAGAACTCTGTGTTTCGTGACAAATGGAACCAAGGGGGCAGAGTTCGGCCCGAACTCTGCCTCCCCTATTCCAGAATGTACTCTGGTAGCTCCCGATCTTCTTCTTCGTCTCCGAATGACCTCGTCACCTCCCCGAGCTTCTCTGACACACAGACGGCGCTCGTCACACTCCGGGGTCTTCTCCATATAGGTTGGAAACCCCACCCACTCTAACAATATCATGTTTGTACGAAGAGTCAACTATTCGAGGCAATGCACACTTTGGCACAAGTTGTAATCCGAAAATCTTACAGGAACTCTTTTTTTCTTTGTTTTTCAGCACGTGCGGGCTCAGTGTCACCCCGCACAAAATTGTTAGCCGGTCGTCATATTATTTTGGACTCTTCGTGTTAATCTTGTCCGCACTGAATTTGTCATCATCGCCCCACACGCCACCACGCGCACTCCGCGCGCTCCAGAGCTCCACGAGACAGCCATAACGTCTTTCAATGTCCGCAACTCAAGCCTTGCTTCGCCCATGATGCCGAAGGCGCCCCCGACGTCTTCACGACGCCTACAGGAACTCATTAGTTCTTCATTTTAAAAAGTCAGTCAATAATAGTCTTTGGATTACATGTATCTCATTTCTTTAAAAAAAATTCAAGATTTAAATAGCAAAAGCCAAGGATATAAATGTAAAAATAATATCAAAGTGGCATAACTATTATATTGCAAGTTAAATATTGTTGCCAACATTGACGAAAAAATCGAACTCGGATGGCTCTTGTGGTTACCGAGGAGAGATATAAGACCCCGGCTATGGCGGAAGATCAGTGAAGCGAGCCACGAGGGCGTATTATTCCTTCCATTATTTGGTGAGAGTAGGGACAGTGGGCCCACCAGGCATGCAATGCAGCTTGTACTAAGTCCAGTGTGTATCACTCGACATCTTAAAAAAAAAAAAAGACATTTGATGAAAAGAAATCCAACGCAAGAAACAAATAGCCCATGTGTAGTCTGGCCTTGGCCCAATCCACAAGACCACAAAAGAGTCAATGATTATACACGACTATAGTAAGTTCTAATTGAACAAAATCGAATATAATGTTTGGCATGATCCCATAAAATATTGGAGGCCGAGACTTTTGTGGACTTTGGATTAATGTAGAAGTCGTTTGTGAGCTTTAATGTGGATGAATCTAAGGGTGCGCTTGATTGCAAGGTGGAAAATGTGTGAAAAAGAAATTAATTCTATGGAATTATTTTTCTACGAAAAACTTTCATAGAATTTAAAAAATTTTCATGGAAAATTTAATTTGGGTGTTTGATTGTCATTATTTTCCACGAAAAATAGTTATTTTTCATGGAAAATGATATTTTCCTATGGGTTGGACAAGTTTTATTTTCCACCATTTTAGATGGAAATATGAAAAATGATAGTTTTTTGGGAAATAGTTCCATGGAAAATATAAGCTATCAAATACTACAATTGGTGGAAAATTTGTGATGGAAATATTTTTTATGGAAAAAAAGCCCAATCAAACACAGCCTTAACAGTCTTAAGAAAGAAAAAGGAAAAAAGATTTGGATTTGGATCATCTTATGGCATTGTTTGGATTTTTAATGCTAAGATACACACAAAAATTAAAACATACACAAATATCACAAATTTGTTTTTTATTACATATAATGTGAATCAAAACACCCAAGTAAAAAGAAGTAGATGTGTCATTCCTCAAACTGTATATGCAACTATGAAATGCAAGCAATGCCAATATCGACTGTTTATCTGACCGTTTGTAAAATCCCAGTTCTACCATTCAATCACATCTTACCATATGTTTTGAAAAGGAGATGTCATAGTGATGTAACTGTCTCTACCAACAGAGTAATTGTCCAAATGGTATCTAAAAAATGTCATGAGCGTCATTTTAGTGATCGAACATTTTTTTAATTTGGCACCTAGGTTTTACATTTTGGTTTAAATAGTGTCCGAACTAGGTTTCGTGGTTTTTGGATAAAAATCGTTTAAAAAAGACATGTATGGTCACGTGCCTTTTTTATGATAATTTTTGTCATAACCAGCCGATACATCGACTATAATTGACTGTAAAGCCGTCATTTTGTACTCGACAAAGCTAGTTGTTTACGTAGAAGTTCTTCAAACACCATATTTTAGTCGAAAAATATGACACAAAATAACTATTAAAAAAACATGTGACCATCATAAGTCCATTTTTATCGACTTTTATCCAAAAATACTAACAAAATCTAGTTCAGACGCTCTTTAAACCAAAATGCAAAACGTACCAATTAACAAAAAAAAAAAAGATTGATCACCAAATGTCAACCACTACATTTTTCGGACACCATTTGGATAATTAACTCTAACCCTAACCAACAATAGTCCTACATGTTCATTTGAATGTTGTAATTTCTTGTGCCCAAATCATTCGCACTAATGTAATATGAATTGTACTAGACAACATGAGTTATACTTTGCAGGGTTTCAATTTCGAAAATGCAGATAAATAATCCATTCTCTTATGGGAATGGAACCAATGTCACGTGCATGATTTGCCCCTGATTGGTCACAGATATCATGTTTTTCCAAAGGTCAAATCCAACCCAATTTTTTTACGTATCAATTTTTGAGCTGATGCACTTTAGCACAAGTTGTAAAAGGCGTAACACATCTCATGACAATCATTAGAAGCAGAGGCGGAGCCAGTATTTAATCATGAGAAGATCGTGCTACATATATAGAATCTTTAAAATTGTCATGTTAATTAAACTTCATAACAAAAGAAATACTAAAACTCAAGCACGAATGAGCAAAAGAGGAAGAGAAAAATTGTACATAAATGTTCAATATATATGTAAAATATTTAGGAGATATGAGTTTGGAACTCATGTTTCTCATTTAGAAAAACCAAAACACTACCACTAGATCTAGCTTATCTTTATACATCGGGAGGCAAAACTAATATATATTTTAAAAGTGCAGAAATTTGTATTGTGTGGGAAAATTTATGAAATGCCCAAAAAATGAAAAAGTTCTATGAAAAATCCATCGCACAAAAACGTTTCATCGCGTGTCCCGAATTAGCAAAAAATATAAAGAGGGTTCGAATGACCTTTTTGCCCTTCCTTCTAATTTATTGAAAATACCCACGAAACTACTCTTAAAAACACGTTTCGATACTTCATCTTCTTCCATACGCTGCTCACTTTCGAATCTAGGTTTTCTCTCAAAAATCTTCAAAACTCGTTGAAAAATTTCGGAAAGACCGAGACAAACAGCAAAAGTGCTAAAACGGAGGTCCAACATCATTTTTTTGCGATTCTAAAATTTCGGAAGATCGTCTATGAAGAAGCTGTTAATCTCAGGCTCCTCGAAGATACGCTCATTTTGAGACAAAGGACTCGTTTCGACCTCCTAGTCAAAAGTTATGGCCCTTCAAAGTTTCAACTGACCATAAATGCAGGAGAATGGTCATTCTCCGTGTTAGAACACGAAAAAGTTAATTTTGCATGAGGGTGACCATTCTCCGTGTTAGTACACGGAGAATGTCTTCTACGTCTTAATTACACGGAGAATAGTCATTCTCTGTGTTAGTAACACACGAGAATGACATTCTCCGTCCTTAATTTACACAGAGAATGGCCATTCTCCGTGCTAAATTATACGGAGAATGGTCATTCTCCGTCTTAATTTACACGGAGAATGGTCATTCTCCGTGTAATTTAGCACGGAGAATGGTCATTACAGTGTTAAAACGCAGGAGAATGGCCATTCTCCGTGTTAGAAAACGGAGAATGGCATTCTCCGTGTTAAATAAAACGGAGAATGGCCATTCTTCGTGTAATTTAGCACGGAGAATGGTCATTCCAGTATTAAAACGCAGGAGAATGGCCATTCTCCGTGTTAGATACACAGAGAATACCATTTTCTGTATTAAATAAAACAGAGAATGGCATTCTCCGTGTTAATTTACACGGAGAATGGCATTCTCTATATTAATTTACACGGAGAATGGTCATTCCTAGTGTTAAAACGTAGGAGAATGACCATTCTCCGTGTAATTTAGTACGGAGAATGACATTCTCTGTTTCTAAATTATACGGAGAATGACCATTCTCCGTGCTAAATAATACGGAGAATGGTCATTCAAATGTTAAAGCACATGAGAATGGCCATTCTCCGTATTAGAAACACGGAGAATGCCATTCTCCGTGTTAGTAATACGGAGAATGACATTCTCCTTGTTAAAAATACAAAAGAATGACTATTCTTTGTGTGATATCGACGGAGAACAGTTGACAGAAACCTAATTTTTTATTTTTTTTGTTTTGTGGAAGAAGAAGAAGAAGAAGAAGAAGAAGAAGAAGAAGAAGATGATGATGATGATGAGCGATGATCGGAGTTCGACTGAAAAAAAAGTATAGTAAACTACGAACGATCTTTACGATCTCTGCTGAAGATCATAGCAATGGAATTCAGATCTCTCGTGAAGAAGAAGAAGAAGAAGAAGAAGAAGGCGAGAATCGCAATCCAGATCTGAGTTTGTGCGGAGGGGTAGTTATGGTATTAATTTTGTAAATACAGAGCATCTAAAGGGAATCTAGGAATACTTAACGTGAAAATATAATTATGGGCATTTCATAAAACCCATCATGCGAGTGGATTTTTCATAAAAACCAACCCCGAAATTGGTTTTCTCAGCAATTTCCAGATTTCCAAAGACTTAATATACAAAGCAGTGTGACACTGTGACTGTGTGAACCACCCCATTTTTTGTTTTGGTATCACAACCACTGTAAAATGTGTTGGAAATAGATACTGAACCAGCAGAACAAATTTTGTTTTCAAACATGAAGAAACATGTCGAAAATCGAAAAAAAAATAAGCACAAGCCAATCTTGATACCAAAATTCACACAAAACAAGCACAACATAACATTCAAGCAATTTTTATGTGAAAAATTTTGTCAAAAAAATTACAGGACAATCGTGTTGGAATTTCTTCAATATTCTTAGGTCAAAAAATCTGCAAACAAAACAAAAGTATGTAAATGTTATCGGCCTCCGGAGAAGTCGCGCACGAAGCACTGCCCGAAGAGTTAGCCTGATTTTATGTGCTGACTGTATCCAAACGTTTCTAATGGTAAAATTTTTGCTCCACCGGAATCTTCTTGCCACACACGACGTAGACCACCGACTTAGCTCTGCCCAGAGCAAGAAATGAAGGACAGAATTTGAAGAAGATGAGAATTTTTAAGAGACTTTCGGGAAAGATTTCTGTACCCAGAAGGAATAAGAATGACCTCATTATATAGGCTGTGCAACGGACATGAGAATAAATACAGATTAATTAGCGAACATTACAAAAATATTTGCAACACATGGTTCTTTGAACCTGGACAGAATTTGGAATCCAAACGTTACAGATATTTAAAGAATAGTAACGGTCAAAATTTAATGATGAGGAGCAAAAGGATTTTTAGGATCTCAGTCCGAACCCGGAAAGGAAATCGAATCGGTATTCTGCGTCCGCAGATGTGGGCACGTACTCGCACCCGTTACGTGTGCCGAACTGAACCGTACCGAGCCATGCCGGGCTGGGCGATAGCGACGCGCGTGTGGCCTATGGGGCTCTCTCACAAGACTTCAATGAAGCACAAGAAAGTAATGTAATATAAACACAAACTGTCACGACCCGCACCCGCTTTTCGGATGCGAGCTCGTGAGCAAGCCAGCTACGTATCGAGCGGACTCCTGCCCGACTCGAGTACGTATAAGCTGTCAAGGTCATGGTATCATATCTAGTCTAAACTATATCTCAATCCACATAAATATTGTAAAACAAGAATGAACAAGTATGGGTCATGGTCTGCAGCCCATTAGCATATTGTCCGATTAGACTCTAAGAATGATATGAGTCCATAAAGTAAGCAGAATATATCATGGTACTGAATGTAAAGCACGAGAGGATAATAAAGAAATAACACCAGCAATACCTATATCATACATCGCAATCCTCTACCATATCGCCCTGCTAACTAACTCCATGCAGTCGCTAAACCTGAAGAGATCATCAGGTCCTCAGAGGACCAGCAAGATACATAATATACAAGCCAACATGTAACAGTAAAAAGAAGCAAAAAACAATCAAGGGTATCCAACAAGACAAACTGAACCAAGACACAAGATCTAAACACGCGGATCCTAAGACACTGGCATGCCATACTAGAAATGGCTGGCTATAAACTGCATTCAAGGCAAGTACTCACAATCTATAATGTCTCAATCGCAGTCAAGGCAAGTACTCACAACCAAGACAGTAGCCAATACTAGTATAAAATCCTATAGACCATAGTCAAGGTAAGTACTCATAATCTATAGAATGTCAAAGTCAAGTCCCACTCAAGTCATGTCAAGTCAAGTCAAGTTATAATCAAGTCGAGGAAATCGTGGTATAGGACTAAACGACTCTATCAAGCAACACATATGAGACTAACACAGTGTAACAGGTAAAAAAATATCATAACAGAAAAGGAACAAGAAACTAGAAACATGTAAAGGAAAACCATAACAGGATGAGTGTACTAGACATGGAATCAAGCAATCACGAATGTAAGAAAAAGAACCACATCGAGATGATGAACATGCATATAAATTATACTGTACAAGTTGGCAAGGTATACTTGCCTGGGGTTGCACGGAGAACCAACAATGTATCGCCAATCACAAGTCAGAAAGTCCAAGTCAACACAACTGTCTCTGAAAGCTGAAATAAACGTTACCAACATTCTCAGAATAGTCAAATTAGCTAGGATTGCCTGTCCTTAAGTCCAATTCTGGACACAGGGGCAAAACGGTAATTTTGGGCAAAAATAATATCTGCCGTTGGACCCGCTTTGCACCGAAAAGCGTGTCAGAGTCAGTGGTCTCTAAAGTCATCAAACTACATGTCTACGGATCTGGTTTTCCGATACGAACCCAATCGTATGTCCAAAGTTGGATTCCGGCGGGCCGTGCACAAAATCGCCCGTTAAGTGGGACCGTGGGGCCCGCAAAACGACGTACGATTCAACTGTCTCAGAATTGGACCAAACTGGGCAAACAGGACCAGAAAAATGATACGGTCCTATTGGCACAAGTTTTTCTCGATCTGACGAGCGTGCACAAAGTAATTAGAGAATTTGCACAGAGGCCGATACGGTGAATTTTGACGGATACGCATCAAATTCGTCGCGCACACACGACCAATTTGAATTCTGCCAAAGTCCACACGACCACGAAACTGTTACGCAGCTTTCGATGCTTTTGGTTCACGACCACGTCGCCCGGAATGGTGCGACGCACGTCGTATCGTGGATTTTCGTGATTTTCAAAACAGGTTTTTCTTAGTTTTTGAGTCAATTTATCAGCACTACTGATTATAAAAATAATCTAAAAACATGGTTTGAAAGCTGGTTAGTTTGTCTAAAAACTCTTTCAAATAGATTTTCAATACTGTCGATGGTTCGGCTAAGAATTGCCTTCGAAATCGGGTTTTGGGACTGCTTTAGTAAATCTGTTTTCAATAGATTTTGTCGAACTTCGAGTCAATTTTCCACAGGGTTTTAATCCGCTTTAAATAAAACTATTTGATGGGGTTAAGAGGTGTATAGGTTGTCGTTGTACCTGAAAAGACGGCTCGAGGAACGGTCGACCCATCGGAGAGAAAACTTCGTGCGAAGTCTTCCCCATTGTTGCAACTGCTGCTGTTGCTCGATGATTCTCCGCGCGCGCACACGCTGTATCCGTGCGGCCTTGCCGCGCACGACGGTGTGCCGGCGGCGGGCGGTCCAGGGTAGGTCGCCAGGGAGTGGTGGCGGCGTCGGTTTGCTTCGGGGTTAGGGTTTAGGTGCTGCGTTTGTGTGTCAAATTCCCGTTCCCTATGTTTATACACGGTTATCTCTCTCCCTGTTAGCTTAGGGGAAAAATTGGGTCTGAGGGGCTGCTCGGGTCTGTTGGGCCTGTGGGGACTTGAAGCTCTGCTGGACTGGGAGGAAAGTCGGCGCTGACCCCTGGCTAGGCCGGCTGGGCCTTGGGACTGGGATGATTCTTTTATCCTTTTCTTTTTCTTTTAATATACATACAATATATATATATATATATTTACATATATATACGTATACATTATATATATATTTATACACAAACACATTTATATATATTCATTTATATTTTTATACACATGTAGTATACAATCACATATGTATTTATATAATACACGAACACACATATCTTTATATATTTATGCATACATACATAGGTACACCCATATATATATATATTCATAACATAGTGTCTTATCCATAGAAATATGTATACACGTATATATATATATAATATCATATAATAATAATTTAATAAACCTAAACCGTTATCATTTAATAACGACAAAGTAATATTAATGATAATAAAATCTTAATAATTAAAATAGCCCAAAAGTCATTTCTGATGGATACTACTTATCTGGCTCCAGAAGATCCTACAACTTTTGTAAACATTATTTAATAATAATAACCTATAATCTTCCTATAACAATATTTAGAGAATAATTGCCAATTCCTAAAAATATATAAACAAAAATATTTGCATTTACCAAACATGTCTACAAGGTCGTATTTGGTCCCACTACATGCCTACCTGGGCTTGGATTGACTTGGGCTTATTCTGAACAGGTTTGGTACAACCGGGTTCTTGAAAACTCATAATATAATTAAATAATAAATAAAACTTCGGTACGGTTCAAGTCGCAACTTGGCTTGGTTTTCCTAGTTATGACATCTCTATGGCTCGGCCTTCCTTGGCATGGCTAATACACTGGTCAAGGCACGCCACTGCACTATCCGTGCCATGATTCCTAGTCGTCTTGTACTTCAAAACTCCATCATGGCTAAAGTCATCTACCGTAATAATTAACTAAATAAACATTTATAAAATTCTAAAATTATTATTTAAATCAAATAAATAATAAAATATTTTTTAAAAAAATTTCCGGGAAGGGAAGCTACACAAACAAGTCTACTCACTTTTTCGATGTGGGACTATAGAATGGAACTTTGCCTTTTGATAAATCAACAACACCAACAATCCCCCACCCCCCAATAAAAAAGGGTCAAGTTCCAGAGTATTAGAAGGAAATAATATAAAAAAAGAAATAGAGAATTTTTGAACAGTTATATACTATGCATAAATGAGATGGACTACAGTCGAATCTCACGTAGTGACTATTGTCTTTGTCTGAAGAAGAACTTGATGGACTACGCCTTGAATCAGCCTTCTTGAACCAGACTCAAAAAATAGCACACATAATATGCTAGAGGTACTTGGGTCTATTGTGTTGCGCGTTTGATTGGCCATGCACACTTTTATAATATTCATGAGAGTTGTCTAGGATCGTCCTGTCCTATAGTCGCGGTCTTCACGACCTCTCATATAGGTAAGTTCTCAAGGGATGGTGATAGGAATCAACCCTGCATGTCATGCTTGGACTTATTATTTTAAACTCATCCTATCCATATTACACAAGAAACACTATCATCATAGGGATGGGGTATAAATGTACACATGTACAGCCTCTTGGGCTTTTATTTAAAGAGAATTTAATCTCAGAGTTAGTGTTCCATAATAGTCACCTAGTCAAGCTTGTTTCTACCCATTGAACCGGCTTCTTGGGATCTCTAGTCAGACTTGGTTGGATTGCCACTGCTGGTGACTAAACTATGGGCTTAACCCCATCTCCCTCAATGATTTTAGGATCAATGTCCTAGACAGACCCTTCGTCAAGTGGTCTGCAAGGTTCTTTTCTGCATTTATATAGTCAAGAACCGCATATTTGCCTAATAGGCTCTTTATTGACTTGAAGTGCAGCTGCAGGTGCCTGTTCATCTTAGCATTCACAGAATCATGCTTTAGTAGTTCTATAAAGATTTATTATCACAGTTTATAGAAATAGCAGGAACAAGATAAACAAAAACAAGTATATGCATGATAAGATTTATAAGCCATTCACTTCTATACAGGTAGTGTCCAAAGCTATCATCTCAGAGTCCATTGTACTTCTGGTAATGATAGTCTGTTTACATGATCCCTAGGAGATCGCAGCTTCTGCTACGGTAAAAACATATCCAGTTGTGGATTTCACATCATGTGAATCAGTTACCCAATTTGCATCTGAGTAACCTTCTATGATATCAGGGTATCTAGTATAATAAGTTTATAATCTAGAGTACCCTTAAGATATCTAAATACTCTGTCCAATGCAGTCCAGTGTGATTGGTTTGGGTTACTAGTATATCTACTTAGTCTTAGGTCCAATCTTCCTCTTTTTGGGTTCAGGAATTCCTACCTTAGCTAAACATATCCAAACTTTAAGGTAATTAATCTTAGGGCTTCGACCTTTCCATAACTCATATGGTGTCTTGTCATAATCTTATTGGGTATCCTATTAAGGATATGTCAGTCTGACAAAAGGGCTTCTCCCCAAAGATTATCATGGGCAGCTGAGCTGAGAAGCATGACATTGACCATGTCCAACAGAGTGCGATTCTTTCTTTCAGCAACTCCGTTGGACTACGGTGAATAAGGAATAGTTATCTCATGAATAATTCCATGTTCTTCACTGAAGTTAGTCATTTCATTTGAGGTATACTCTCCACACACGATCTGATCTAAGAATCTTAATCTTTCTATCTAACTGGATCTCAGCTTCAGACTTATAGACCTTGAATCTGTCTAGAACTTCATCTTTGGTCTTAAGAAGATAGGTGTAACAATACTTTGAATGATCATCTATAAAAGTGACAGAGTATTTTCTACCGCCTCGGGTCAAAACCCTATTGGAATCACAAACATCACTATGGATAAGTTATAGGAGTTCAAAATTCCTATGGACAGATTTGAAAGGTAATCTAGTGTGTTTGGCTTGAACACAGATCTCACATTTGTGTTTATCATCTATAGGAGTCTTAGGAATAAGATCTAAGTTCATCATTCTTTTGATAGATCCTAAATTTATATTACTTAGTCTGTCATGTCAAGTATTTGAGGATTCAACATTTGCAACAAAAAAAGGATTGAAAATTTATCAGTGTGCTCAAAATATCGAGTCCATATTTTATAAATTCTTTCCACAAAATGTTTATTCTTAGAGAAAACTACTTTATTGGCCTCCATTACAATTTTGTATCCTGATGCTACAAGAAGGGATCCACTAACAAGGTTTCTCCTAACCGACGGCACATGAAGCACATCATGGAGAGGTAGAATTTTTCCTGATGTCATCATCAAATCTATCTTCCTCTTCCTACGATCTATGCCGTTGAGCCATCTCCTAGAGTCACGCCTCCTCCACCTGATTCCTGATAGGTTAAAAAATATGAGCGATCAAATGAAACATGAACATTAGGTCCAGAATCCAACCACCAATCATCAGAATGGTAAGAGATATTAACTTGATAGCTTATAGACCTGAAGGAGCTGAAGACCCATTCAGAATCATGTTAGTCTCTAGCTTGCCTTTCCCTTTGAAGGAGGTCTTGATAGGTTCTTTCTTCCTTTGAAGGAGGTCTTGATAGCCGTATGATTTGTGTTCTACACACACAAAACAAATCTTCTCTGATCCTGAGTCTGACCCAAGTTTCTAGGTTTCTGAGGTTGATGGTATTGAGGGTTTTGATGAGAGAATTTTGATAATGAGGGTTTTTGGTGATTTGGTTGAAAACTCTGCTTCTTTTTGAAGGAGTTTTTCTTGGGTTTGAGATGGTTGTTACCCTTGGGTTTGCTATGGCTTTCTACGGTTTACTCTAGCTGTGACATTAGACCTAGCTTTGGCTTTTGACCTATATTCTTCTTCTGTTCTAAGTCTTTTTAGAGCCTGAGGTATGTATAGATCCTTGTAGATGGAGGAGATCCTTGCCACATTAGACCAAGAAGGAGGGAGTTTGTCTATCAAGCATCCTATTTTGTGCTCAGTAGAAAAGAATGTTCTCTTGGCTTGAACATGCCTAAGGTGTTCTTGGAATTCATGAATTTGTTCATTGATAGGTTTGTTTATCTACCATGACATTCTGTTAAATGTGGAGGATTGAATCTATCAATTCCAGCATCATCACAACCATATTCATCTTCTAAAGCATCCCAAAGTTCTTTAGCGCTTTTATATTTAAAAAATATGTCATAGAGTGACTTTGACATAGTGCTTAAGATTCTGTGGAAAGCAATGATAGTCTATTTCCTTAGGGGTCTTTGGTTTGGTAGATGAAGAGGACTTGGACACCCCTACGTCAGACTCAGTCTCATCAGAATCATTTGAGATGGGTGTGCATCACGACCCGCTCTAGAATAATCGGACACGAGTCGGACCACGCCCAGTCTTCGTCGTTAGACCGATGAAGTAAGCTGTACCAATATCTAGGGAAACTATAAATCCAGATAAGAATGAAAGTCATCACAGCATCTAATCGAATCCAGAATCTCAAATACAAATCTAATGTTATACATTCAAGCAAATGTAAAATAAAACTGATGTCTCTAATACAAGTCCAGATAAAGCTAAAGAAGAAAAATACTAGGCTTCCTCACCTCTAGGTCCTGGGCAACATCAACTGGCTCATAGGTGCCTCCAGGCTCCTGTCCGTAGTATGTGTCACAGATTGCCTCCAACTCACCTGCAACATATCCTAGTCAGGAGCGGAGCTAAGTATTTCCAAAGAAATGAACATGAACATCATGGTATGAACAAGAACACAAGAAATATATATAAAGTATGAGAAATGAGAACAAGAAAGAAACCTGAACATGAATATTGAAAGTAAATACAGGAAACATAAAATGAGTCCTGAACATGAAATTCAACATGAATCCTGAAGTGTGCAACATATCAAAATACACAGAGTGTGTGATCGGCTTGGATAGATTCAATGAACATGAAATTGTACGGCTTTGGTCCCGCATGCACGATGCGGGGCCTAAGCTATTCACGTGAATAGTAACACGGGTTTGATCACACATCTGTAGTATTTTTCCTTCCAGACATAAGTAGACTCAAGAAAATATGATACAAGACAATCTCGTGATATATCGTGTCAACAAGGAGATACATGAATGAATATACAAGACATGAGAAAAAAACAAGTCCGAGGAGTATACTTGCCTTGCTCAGGGTAATCAAGTATGGGTAGTGATGCTGGATATCCTCCTGTCAAATGATTTATAATATTGATTAATAACTTAACTAATTCTAATTTAGTCATCAACAATTCTAATCATGATTAATTTCTATACAAGTCCTAGTCTAGGGTCACCTCTTCTAATCATGTCTCTATAGGTTATCAAAATTAGCTATACTCTAAGTTAGCAAGAAACCAAATTCTAAAAATAGTTATTCTTGAATAACTAGTTTACTACATTATTTATATACACAATGTCTTGGCATCCTAAAACTGTCAGTCTCTAATAACAAGAGTGTACTGCTCTTCAGCAGTCCACTTTAAACATTAGATAGGTTCTAATGGGGTCCAAGAATTGTTCCTGGTCCTACTTGGGTATTCATGTTACACCATATAGTCACAAAACAGTTAAGGTGATCAGGCTAACCTATCTATCTATCTGTACTACTCAGGTTTCTATCAAGGGCCTTCATGGTTACTTCTAACTATTATCATCCCACTCAAATGTGATTCCAAACTATACAAAACCATAGGCCAACTACTAGGATAGTCCACTAGTTGTTTCAGGTTAGACTTAGTCTATCACTTCCATAGGACTGATATAAATCAGTCCTTAAACAGCTAGTGTAAATCAGTCTTACACAGGTTGGTGCAACATCAGTCCTTAACAGGACATAGAACAGTTCAGTCTAAGCAGGACAGATATCAAGTACTGAGTTAAGATAATAGAATGGAAATCAAATTCAGGACTGAAGCTTAGGTTCTCTATTACCCAAAATCAGAGAACTTAAATGTAAAGTTACTGCTAACTAAACCAAGTCTCAGTTAAAAGCTTAAACTGACAACCAATATGCCAAAAACCCACTCATAAATATAGACTATGAGAACCCCATATCAACTCCCAGGTTAAAGGGATAAATTAGTCTTGGAAGGACTGATACAATATCAGTTGCAGTGAGACAAATTAGTCTCAGTGAGACTGATACAATATCAGTCTCAGTCCATAAGATTGATACCCACAGTCTAGTTCTCCCTATCCAAACATTTAACATGGGTTTAGTCAACACTACCCAGTAATATACACCACAGTAACACTTATCAATCTAAATCAAGAAATCCTGATAGGACTTCTCGGTAACTCCTCATTGCCTGAATCACATATAAAATCAAGAACTAAGCCTCCACCTGTTCATTTGCAGAACTGAAATTAACACCTAGGCTTGTTTACCAGGTATTGAAATCTCTTTCCAGTCCAAAATAATCCTCATCCTGAATACCCAACTGGATGTTCACATTTCCAAATGTTAGTCTTGAACATGATGATGTAGGACCGATTGTAGGAACGAGTTATAAAGCACAATACTCTAGAGGGGGGGTGAATAGTAGACAGCGGAAAACTATTTAAAAATGTTAGTAACAAGATCACAGATATATCACAAGATATGTAAATAAAAAGTAGAGAGTAGAGAGCACGCAAACACAAGGATACTGGTTTCCTCTTGTGAGGACTAGTCCAGTCGGAAGAACTCTAGCTTCCATTGAATCCACTATGGAAAATCACCATAAGTTTCTGAAGTTCTTGCAACTTCTACAAGCGAGCTTTGATCCGAAGTATCGACCAACTTTAATTGTGAAGTGTGTAACTTCAATCAGCCTCCGATTACAACCACTCTGAAACTTCTAGACCGTACCGCACTGAATAGCGACTAGAGGATGTAACTGACTTGGGATTTGGAAAATGAATAGCTCAGAATACTTTGGAAGAAGTAGTAGGCTCATAGAGAAGAGATATGAAAGTGAATGAGTGAGTTGAAATGATCGAAATCCTTCTCTATTTATAGTTTTTCCAAAGGCAGAATTTGGACAGAATTCAGGCAGATTCGGGCAGAACTCTATGAAAAAATCTCGTGGGATCCGTAACTGCAGGAAGGACCAAGTTCAAAAGCAACGTTCAACTAACCGAACTCTGGCTGAACTCTGGCCGAATTCGGGCCCGAACTCTGGCCGAGTTCTGTTGGAGTTCTGTCAGGGTTTTTTGCAAATTGGTGGGCTTTTAAAAAGTCAAACAGTTAGGAAGTAGTTTGGGCTTTTGTAAGTGGGCTTGTTTTCAAAATAAAAGGGTATTTTGAAAACCTTTCTTGGGTAGCCTATTTGCCAGTACGATGCAGTGTACATCGTATTCCTAGACTCAATAAATATGTAAAATTACATTGATGAAATAGAAAAACCAAGAGCCCTTTGATGACGCCTTTCTTCAAATATTTGAGCAGACTTGAAGACGCCTTTTTCACTGATGGCGGTCGTCCAAAGATAAACAGATCTGGAAATCTGAATACCTTTCGGGGGCTTCGCCCCCGAACCCCTGACGGGGGGCGCTGCCCCCTCGACCCCTATCCGCTGACAGGGCAGCGGAACCCCGATGCGAGGCCTCGGATAGGTCGTTAGGCGGTTCAGAGAAATCTTCTTGTATAACGTCGTCCTTGGCCCATCAATAATTCTCCATTGCATATGTCCTGGTTTGACAAAGCTTGATCATGCTTACTGCCTGTCTAAGAATATGTTAGAAAAATATAACAATATGATACAAGCATAGCAATATGATATGGAACATTTAGGACAATGCTAATATTAGGACAATGCTAAGTTTAAGTAGCAACATGATAGTGATTACATGAATATCATTATGTTAAACTTAATTGATTAGCCATATTCAAAAACATGATATAATCATTGGGCTAACAATTGACATAAACCTGTCTAGACTGGTATAATTCAGTCCTGTTCTAAACTAACACAAACCAATCCTTAAATAAAAACTAATGTAAAAATCAGTCCTGATCTAAGCACTGATATTGCAACCTGAACATGACAGTTTCTCCATACAATACTGAATTATCCTACCTCTGAATTCAGGAATAAAATCCAACTCTATCCATTTTATTTGCAGTAATCAGTAACAATTAAATACCCAGTCTACTGTCCTTGACATATATCAATCTCAGGTTTCTCAACAGTCCACACTAACATCGACAATTTTAATAACAAATTCTTTATGGAATCAGGCTGATCTAAGTCCCCTTGTTATTCTAGTATCCCCACATGTACACGAGCATCCCTGTTACTCATCATGCCATAAAAACAAATCTAACAGCCTATGTATTAGCCTATGAGTTTACCCAAAATCACAAAGACCTATCATTCTATTAAAAAACCTTTGCTATAGGCTGATGCATTTCAGTCCTGCACAGGGCTGGTATATCTCAGTCCCACACTGGGCTGTTACATATCAGTCCTACACAGGGCTGATACACAGTCCTTAATCATGTGTTCTACATGAACCTGCTATTGGTAGGCAACCATTATAGAAAGATTTAGAGCCAATTAGCCAAGATTTATCATATACAAAAATTCCATAAAATTCTCCCAACTCAACATCAAACCATGCATCACAATTAACTAACATTTAGGAGTTCAAGAGAATTGATGCTCGTTCATTACCTGAAGATTCAAATGGAAGATTATGCATAAACTCATGTATCCCAACTCAAAAGTACTGATTCGATCAAGTCTTAGAGGTTATCAAAATGTGTTAATTAAATCTCCTCACCACCTACAAGAAGACACATTGATACAAACCAAAACTTCAGAAAACAATTAATTGAACCACTGTTCAATTCAACCAGAGTATTACAAGATCTGAGCTAAAATCGATCTACAACTACAAAATAATTAAGAAAATCCCTCAGATCTCTACATACCTAATCCAATGCTTGATGGAGGCAACAAATCAGATCAAATAAGTTTTCGATCTAAGAATCCTCAGATCTGAACAAATGGGTGAAGAAACCAATCAAATTGATCAATAGTTCAGATGGAGATCTGATCGAAAACTAAGGAAATTCAATTAAATCCGAGAATCGATGACCATACTCACTATGATTGGCTAAGAAATGGAAACAACCATTGTTCAATTCATCCAGATCTTGATTGATGCAAGGAAAGAAATAATTAGGTCAGTCGACCTTCAATTGGATCCAGAAATTGGAAGATGCAAGAATTTCTTACGAAGCATTCGAGATATTAGAGGAGACAATGAATCGAAGGGGTAAAGAATCCTTGAGGAATTCCAGTCGACGTCCAAGCCAGCAGCAGGGTCTTCATCAATTTGTGTCTTCTTCGTCATGGCCGCCTGGGGGTTGAGCTTGGGAAGAAGAATGATTAAATGGAGGGGATGATCGATGAAATAGTTGTGGAATCAATTAGTGAGAGGCCATCACTACTTATAGGTTGTTGAAGACTTGGGGTCCCCCTCAGCCAGCTAGGTCAGGGCGGGAAAAGATTTAGAAACGGTTAAGAGATAATTCAAACTCTCTCTCTCCATTGCTAAGCAATGAAGGAAGAGTTGGCTGAGCCTAAATAAATTTAGGAGAGAAGAATGGGCTAAGCCTAAATAAAAGCTTTTAGGCCAAGAAGGCCCAACAGCACTAGGCGTAGGGGAGAATGATAGAGCCACTTAAATTTAAAGAAAATAATTCAAAAGAAATTAAAATGTTATTAAATTTTAGAAGGTGGGGTTACAGTGTGGACCCATCAATGGCAGAAATCATGCCTAGAGTGGTAAGCCAAAATTTTATCTGGCTCTGTCATCTCTTGAAGTAGGTACCATTGAACTTAGCAGGCTTTGCAGAGAAGGTCTCTCCCTTGGCAGACATGTTTTCTAAAAGTCGGTAAAAATTGATATTTACTCAATAAGATTGCTTAAGCTAAAAATTAACAATTCAAATGATTTTAGTAATAGACCTTTAAATTTAGTTTTTCAAGTTTTGATAAGGTTGGGTTAGCTGTAGGGGCCGTATCCCAACAAACGGAGGTTCACTAGGAACACTTAAGTACCGGTCGCTTAGACAATTTTTTGCATTGTTGACAGAAGGGCCCTTCGGCTTGTTCCCAAATAAATATCTACTTTAGAACTTTAAAATTAAAGGAATTTACTAAATCAATAAATTGTTTGATTCAGCCTAAATTAAAATATTGAGTATAAGAGACTACACAACTAGTATTGACAAAGGTGCTAAGACAAAAATGTTTATCTAAGATGTCAATTCCTAGAACAGTTTTATGAAGCAACAGTCGTTATATAGCTAATGACAATGTGCAGAGGAATATTGTTCACAATGCCAAAATATGATGTTTGTTGATAGTACATGCTTTTAAAGAAAATGTATGTTGTTTGCTAACGAATATTGGTAGATATTTAGTTAAACAATATTCACTAATAATAATTCTGTGGAGACAATACAATCTTTTCAAAAATACTCTTAGTTAGCCAATATCTAAAAGGTTGTATGCTATATTGATTAATAACAGTTTTATGGAGAGAAAAATTGTTAAGAACAATATTTGCTAAACAATATTTGTTAACCAATATACTGTAAAGTAGTTCGAACTTATTGTAACAGAAAGTTAAACATGTTGTGTAGAGGACAAAATGTTTATATTAAGCAATATTTTTTCTAACAGCAACCAATGTTTGTTACAACTTTTTTTGTGTAAAACAATTAAATAAGTATTTTGTATACACAAATTTTTTCTAACAGAAACAAAAATGCAAATGGTTACAAAAATATTTAGTTTAAAATTTGTATAGCCTCTTAGACTGTTAGAATTTCTTCAATATTCTTCGATTATAAAATCTACAAACAAAATAAAAGTATGTAAATATTACCGACCTCCGGGAAAGTCGTGCACGAAGTACTGCCCTAAGAGTTAGTCCAGGTTTATGTGCAGACTGTATTCGAACGCTCCTAATGGTAAAATCTCCGCTCCACCGGAATCTTCTTGCCGCACACGACGTAGAGAGAGTGACCACCGACATAGCTCTGCCCAGAACAAGAAATAAAGAACAAAATTTGAAGGAGAGGAGAATTTTTAAGAGAGTTTCGGGAAAGATTTTGTGTACCCAGAAGGAATGAGAAGGAACTCATTATATAGGCTGTGCAACGGACAGGAGAATAAAGGCAGATTAATTAGCGAACATTACAAAACATTTACAGCACATGGTTCATTGTGGACAGAATTTGGAATCCAAACGTATAGATATTTAAAGGATAGTAACGGGCAAAATTTAATGATGAGGAGCAAAAGGATTTTTAGGGTCTCAGCCTGAACCCGTAGAGGAAATCGAATCGGCATTCGCCGCCCACAGATGTGGGCACACCCGTTACGCGCGCTGAACCGAATCGAACCGAGCCGAGCCGAGCCGGGCGGCAGCAGCGCACGTGTGTGGCCCATGGGGATCCCTAACAAGACTTCAATGAAGCACAAGAATGTAATGTAATATAAACACAAACAAGTCTACTCACTTTTTCGATGTGGGACTATAGAACGGAACTTTGCCTTTTGATAAAGCAACAACACCAACAGATCGGAGTCTAACTCAAAAAAGCCTCCAATAAGAAATTATAAAATACACCTACTATTTTATAAATTTCTCCACAGATCAAACAAGGATCACCACAACTCTTCAAAAATAATAGAAATATATTACATTGAGAAATAAAGGATTACCGAAGACGAGAAGACGAGGAAGAACTAATTTAGAACTTTCCAAAACGATCGCTCTTCAAATCAACCCTCGAAACTACGAATCTCCTCTTCCTCTTCTTAAAAACTAGCAAGAACTATTATCTTATTTTTAATTTTTACATGGATTAGGGTTATGAAACTCATATTTAAGTCTATGCAATGAGATAATATTACGATCCAACAATAATAATAGAATACCAGAATTGTGCCTTCATCCCAAGCGGCGGCATGTCATCGATATACCAAATGAGATGGTATACCGCCAAAAAGATTCTAGAATAAGAGAAATAGTAGCTACATACCGACGATATTGTCTCCTCTGATACTGCTCAGTTTAAAGCCTAATATGGACTCGAATCGAACAACATTTGTCTCCATCGACTCCCTGAGCTACTCCAACACACAGATGGTACTCGTCGGACTAGATGTTCTCCACACAAGTTGGAAACCCTATTCATCACCAACAAATCTTTTCCTTCTGAACTAGGTGGAGGGGATTGTCATTCCGATGATTCTTCGGCAAAACTCAAAAAAAAATTCTTGAAAGAACCGTTGCGATCATATTTTTCTCCTTTGTATGGACGTCTTAAGTGATGTATTCTTTTTCTCTAGCACATCTCGTATCCAATGATATCGTTCTGCAATATGCTTGGGCTGACTATAAAATATTGTATTTTTTCAAGGTGAACTGTGTTATGGCTATCACAAAGCAAAGTGTGTTAATATAAAATGCTTTAGCCCCATCTCATGCAAAAACGTTTTATCCATAGTAACTCCTCGAGAAAATATACAACTACGATGCCGTTATCTGAAGTCCTGCTTCGCCAGTATGTCTGTGGCTGCAAAAACTCATAATTTTGTAATACAATGATAAAGTATAGTTTGTCGAACTTATCCTTGACCAATCCATGAGAAATTTTTCCAACAACTTCAGCAAAATAAATGAAGAGAATTAATCAAAAATCAATAGAGAAAGGTTCAATCAAATCATAGGATGGAAAGAACACGAAAGCAATCATGTCGAGAAAGAAGATAACACGAAAGAAATCGTGCTAAAGAGTCCTAGAGAATCTATAATCCTAATTGTTGATGTATCCTCAAATCATATTCCTCAATTGATTGCAAGCTCACAGTAGTACGACTTTCTTAAGTACTACCACGACTTCACACTTCGCTAAGACTCGTCCTGCACCTATGGCTTCTAGTATCAGTAGCAAGGATAAGATACGACCACTATGAAGATTCGTCTTACTAGGTACGAACAAATAAGAATTATGGTAGAATATAATCAAACTGGATGTAAATCAAGCAGTCAAATAAGAGTTTGAAATAGGAATCAAAGAAGGTGATCAAGCATGTGGAGAGATGCTAACTCTAATCCTTTGTGCAGGCTAAATAATATTTTCTCGACCTGCATAGACCACCACAAAAACCAAGTCACGCTCCAGTTCCAAAATATGTAGGACTAGATCACATGGCAATGGCTAGCTACGCATTCAACCAGACTCTAGTCCTTCTCGAATATGTATAAGCTGCCATATGAGGTAAAATTCTAAGTAACCAATATAACATCAAAAATTAAACTATAATACTATGAAGTAAGAAGGAAATAACTAAGAAGAACATATAAAATGTTATCAACTAACGATACCTAAAGGTCCTGATGAAGTAACTTCAGTACGCCTATGTCAGATCTCAGTAATAACCTAGAAGAAAATCATGTCCTCAGAGAGACCTAGCAAGATACATAATATACATATCATAATAAAATACACTAAATAACATGAAATAGGATAAACATAAAATCCAGACATATTAACACTAACCAGTCTAACCAATCTATATGCAAATTTAAATTGAAAACGACGTTCGCAAGCGTGGACTTCCTAAATAAAAGGCTTCCAGAACAGGAATATACATATAGCCATAGTGCTGTAAAAGATCTCAATGGTAACTAAGAAGGGCTGTAACACCGGAAACAAGAATCCTTCCCGAATAAATGTATGTACATATATATAAAGTGTGTGCATAGCGTAGCCCAAACAAGTAGCAATTGTCCTCCCCTTCCATATGTTACTATCCATCTCGCATCTACAACACATTCAATCAGTTTTCTAACAACGAACATGTTTAATTAAATCATGTAAGGTCACCTAGCATGCAATGCAACACTCATCTGTGTACCTTACTTCTTGTATCAACATGACTAATCAGAAACAAATATAATCAAGACATGTATAATTAGGATAATGTGCAGGTAATGAATAGGAAAAACATGCAATCGTATAATAGTTAAATAACTGATAAATAGTAAAGCAGGTAAATACTGCAAATCAAATAGACAATGTATACTTGCTTTGAGTTTTGTCCAATCCGTGGTGAGACTGCGATACCAAAATCTATCTGAACTATTCATGAACCAACAAATCATACTCCATGCAAATATATATCAATCCAAATCACAAACAAATAGTATTCCACACTAAAATATAAATATAACAAACAACTCCAACCTATAGACTTGGGTCTGATCTAAGTCACGTATTACCTATGTTATCTAAGCCACTTATTAATCATATCATCTAGAACTAGGTTACTCTAGTCTCTATAATTATTACTCGTTAATAATATGAATTACATATTTTTATGTTTAAATATCATGTTTGTATCTTGAAGTTCGTACAATAAAGCTTACGACACGTAAATCAAGACAAGATGATCAATCCTAAGGTTAACAATATTATCTTGGCGATCAGTATTATCACTTTATCAATTTCAATAATATGAGATTATTGGAATTGACTGATCTCTGTTTTAACGCACAAAATTCGAAATACAAACATAATATAAATTAATTACAATTAATGATGATACAAAATATAAATCTAATAGGCGTTGTCAGATAATGAAACAGACATCACCAACGTGTTCAGAAGGGTCGAGTCAGCTAGAATAACCTATCCATAAGTCTAATTTGGACATAGGGAAAAATGGTCATTTCGGATCAAAACGATATGTCGTTGTAACGCTTTGTACCGAAAAATGTGCCGAAACTAACGGTCTCTAAAGTCAATAAACTATATATCTAAAAGTTTAGTATGACGATACGAACTCAACTGTATGTTCATATTTTGATTTCGATGAGACGATCACAAAAACGTCCGTTGAATCGGATCGTAGGGCCTGCAAAATGATGATTCGGTCAACTGTCTCAGATCGGACCAAACTTGAGTCACAGGACCAACTGCAAATCCAATAAAGCAAGTTTCGTCATGATGTGACAAGCGTGCACAAAGTAATTGAATATTTTGCAAAAGCATTGAGACAGTAATTTTTGACGGAAATGAGTATAATTTATCGCACACACACAACCAATCTGAATTCAGTAAAAGCCCACACTTAAATGAAGTCCGTACGCACCTTTCGATGTAATCGGTTCATGACCACGTCGTCCGATTTAAAGATATGAACTATGTACTAGAGAATTTCAATTTTTAAAAATACTTTTTTTGGAATTTTGGAACTGATTTTGTTTATAACTAATGAAGGAAAATTATGAAGAAATAGTTAGTCATTCATGTTGGATACAACTCCATTCAGTAAGACTTTTAATTTTTTAATATTTGGCCCGCAAATAACATCCAAAACAGCATTTTGGGATAATTTTAGTGTCCAAAAATCGTTATTTTTTTGATTTTGGGGCTTAATTTTTTGTCGCGTACATCACGAATAAAAAAAATCTACTTGATGGATTTTGTGGGTGGTTAGGTTATCTAAGCATCTGCATAATTCGTTCGTGAAACGGACGAACGATGGCCGAGAAAAGTCATCGCAAAGTTGGGCTTGTTGTTGATGATGTTGCAGACTGTGACTGCTGCTGCGCTATTTGTGGTGTGCTGTTGCTGTCGCGGCGGCCGTCTAGCTACGCTCCATAGTCGACGGCTCATGCGGCTAGGTGTCAGGGGTCGTTGGGTTAGCGTTTTAATTTTTTTTGTATATATATATATATATATATATATATATATATATATATATATAACATATATTACTAAATGGCAATTTTTTGACATGTATTATTGTAAACCCCCTGAATTTTAGGATTTCTTTTAAATTTTTTACATGAATTACTTTCGATAAATAATTTTATTATAATTAGTTTTGATCATTAAACGTACTTTTTGTGACTTTGATTTTTGGAACGCCATGGATGTCAATCTTTGAAAACTTCCTTCATGAGTTTTGTAGTAGGCAATATGATATTCACTTTGATATATCATGTCTCACTCAAACTTGTTTTCTAGCATTTTATTTACAACGCACAACTTTCTGGCCAATGTAGACCATTGGACCATCTCCGTAAAACTTGACCTAACTTCCAATTAATTTTGGAACTCAACATTGATCCAACCTAATCGGCCCAATATATGATTTTGAACTATTTTGAGTCTACTACGTACATGCCACTGGCGTGCCATCCAATTGAGCTCATGCATGCTATTATTTCATCAATGATCATAATTGATCTAAATTATAGTTATGATCGTAGCAAGCCCAAACCTAACCCAATCTAACCCCAATGACCCAACCTAATTTTTTTTCTTTTTTCTCCTACATCCCAAGCCCAGCCCAAGTTTTGGCCCACATAGTTCAGCCAAATTAGACTAACGAGTCGGGCAGACTAACCAGATAACACCAACCTGACCCAAACATTTTGAAACGCGCTTGTATTTCCACCCTTCAATTCTTTCTCTCACATGCGAGCGCTGCACAACCTCTGCATCTCTATATAAACCAATTTTCTCCACTTTGCATGGTACTATACATCATCACTTAGCTACATTCAATAATAGCCCTTGAGTTCTCCTACATCAATCACTGCCACTCAATCCATACACACACATAACTAAGTAAAACCCTAACTATATATGCACTCCCTCTTCCCTCACTTGGCAGCCAATAACAGCCATTCTCCACTTTTTTACTTCATTTCCTCCTCCATACACTCCATCTCCTCCTTCATTCTTCTTCTTCTTCTTCTTCTTCTTCTTCTTCTTCTTCATATAACTCGACCTCCCTTACTCTACTGCTCTCCACGACCAACCCCTCCACTCTTCTTCGCCCGACCACCTCCTCCACCACTGATGACCACCCTGGCGGGCCCCCACCTCTCGCATCCTGTCATGACCCGTACACGCTTTTCGGACGTGAGCTCGTGAGCAAGCCAGCTACGATCGAGCGGACTTCAGCCCGACTCGAATACGTAAACGTTGTCAAGGCTATAGTATACTGCCAAATCATGGCAATACAATCTATATCTCAATCCACAATAAGAATATAAAATATGAATAAACAATTATGGGTCATGGTCTGCAGCCTATTATCATATTGTCCGATTAGACTCCAAGAATGATACGAGTCTATAAAATAAGCAGAATATATCATGGTACGAAATATGAAGCAGGGAGGATAATAAAGAATTATCATAAGCAAATACTTGTATCATGCATCGCAATCCTTTACCATCCCGTTCTGCTAACTAACTCCATGCAATCGCTAAACCTGAAGAGATCATCAGGTCCTCAGGGGATATAGCAAGATACATAAAAATATATCTATCTAGCAGTTTAATCATGCATGATAATATAAACGGGATATAAATAAGGAACGACACTTAACATAGAAAGAGATTGAGACCAAAGTGCTAACAAGTGACTAACGACAAGTGGCTACTAACCGGTGACCATGAACTGGAATACAAGAACAACTATACGTAACTGAACTGCTGGATGAACAAATGAACACGAGATCAATAGAATACCAAACCCTCGCCCCGAGTGGACTCGCAGGTTTGAACTAATCACTAACCCTCATCTCGAGTGTGGACTCTCTGGTTAGTTCTAACCACTAACCCTCGTCCCGAGTATGGACTCTCTGGTTAGGTCACAACAAGGTACCTTCGTCCCGAGTGTGGACAATCTGGTGTAAGTACCACATCCTCGTCCAGAGTGTGGACTCACGGATGTAGAAAAATCAAGACAAACACCCTCGTCCCGAGTGGACTCTCTGGTGCCAAGGAAAACAAACACACTCGTCCGAGTGTGGACTCTCTGGTGCAACTGATCAACCCTCGTCCCGAGTGTGGACTCTCTGGTTGAGGAAAACGATACAGGGAAATAGTAGTTCAATCACACGTACTCGTTCTAAGACACGACTCAGTCAGGGTACATGTGAGACAAGGTATGACTCAGTCGAGACACAATCAAGTCCAGTATAACTACACTGTCAAGTCAAGCAAGACCATAAACTGGTGAACATGGTATGTAAAAAATATATAAATCAAGTCAGAGAAAACTAATGAATCATATAAGATCTAAAACCATAGAGTATCTAATGATAATACAATAAAACATGAAAACTATAAACATGGAATTAAACTGTTGAGGAAGGCAAGGTATCTTGCCTGGTGGTAGCACGAAGAACCAATAATATACCGTCAACTGGTACGCCATAAATTCCAAATCTCACAACTGCCTCCAAAAGCTGTAATAATGTTACCAACGTTTCCAGATTAGTCAAATTAGCTAGGATAACCTTTCCTTAAGTCTAATTCTGGACACAAAGCAAAACGGTAATTTCGGACAAAATGATGTCCATCGTTGGACCCGCTTTGTACCGAAAATGTGCCAGCATCAATGGTCTCTAAAGTCGTCGAACTACTTGTCTACGGATTTGTTTTGATGATGTGAACCTAACCGTATGTCCAAAGTAGATGATGAGGGGATTGCCAATCTAGAAGCTGTCAACCTATAAACATATCGCACCACGAACCGTGCACGAAAATCACAAATCAATTATAATGTTCTAGTTCTAAATTCATTGAATAGTGGCTAGTTGGGTTACTAATCTAATAATAGTTAATTCTAGAAAATTACTTAAAAACATTATTTAACCTAATAATAATCTAAATATAATCTAAACATGCAAGTTTGGCCATCAAAAGTCAGTTTCCAATTTTGGAAACCATAACACACAAATCGAGGCGTGCTATTGACTATTTGGTAAACACTGTATACTCTAGATTTTGAAAGTGCACTTGTTATATTTCACCGTCATGAGTGCGCTGGAATCAACCTGCCGCAAAATCACGCTTTGGTTAAAAGATATCGCCGTTATGGCTAATCGTGACTAAAACGGTGATCAACCGATCAATTTTGAGTTCAACAGAATAACTAAAATACTAGATGAATGAAATAATTTTTGGGAAAAATATATGTCGTAGAGCTCTGTGTTAGATTTTCGAAACTTCAAACGATTCGTGATTTCGATCTCCGGTCCTACGGAATCTCGAAAACACCAAAACGTGTCAAGTTTCGGACAACTAGCACTTTACGAATCCTCCAGAAATTTAGGTTCTGAAATTATGAAAATAAATTACATATTAAGAAATTATACCTCAATACACTTCCAACAACAAAAAACGGCGCGCAAAAAGCACGTCGGGGTTGGCGGGAATCGCTTCGGGAAGTTGGAAATCCTATATGAGTTCTCCCACAAAAGGCTGCTGGAATTTAATTATGGTGGGCGAAATAATATAATATATATATTATATATATATATAGGAGAGAGAGAGGCGGTCACTGTAGCAGTTGGCGCCGACAGGTGGGCCCCCCTGGTGGATTTCTGGGTATTTATTTATTTAATTCAAAAAATTATTTAAAAATCATTTTAAGTCCAAATAAATCAAAATAAATTACAGAAAAATACAGAAAAATTCTAGAAAATTCTAGAAAATATTTCTAAGTGTCTAGAATAAATAAATATTTAACACAAAATATTATTGTGTGACCTCGCAGTAGTAATTCCAAAAACCTATAAAATATAAATTATATATGTTTTAATTATATAAAATTCCCAAAAATTCTAAAAAAAATCCAAAAATTTCTAACATATTCTAGAAAAAATATGTTTAGTTATTTATAGCCCAAATAAAAATATTTGGTCCAGAAATACCCGTATGACCTTACAGTAAATCCTGAAAGTCCTTGAAAATAATAAAACCTTAAATATTAATACCGAAAAATGTCCAATAAAACCTTAAATATTAAATACCAAAAAATATCCAAAAATTGTAAAAAAAATATCAAATAGGTAAATAATACATATATAGGCTATCTAGAGGTCATATGACCTTAATATTGTCATAGCACCTACAAGCTTTGGCATGACTCACATTGACCATAAAATTAATCATAAACAAATAAAATTAAAAAAATTAAAATTTGGGAAGTGGACTTACAAATCTACCCACCTTAGAAAAATTTTGTCCTCAAAATTCTAATTCATAAACTATTCCTTAAATTCAAAGTCTAATCTTCTCAAATTTAATTTCTCAAAAATATTTTAAACATTCTCTAGTCATTTTATAACTCCGAATACTTGAGGACTTCTACCCACCTTTGGTCATACTACTCCTCAAAATACGGTCACTAAAATCTTATAATCTTCTAACTAGTTGCTAATAATTCTATCGACGGATATCTAGACATATAGCAACTATAATCCTTCATATCTATAAACAACCAAATATTCAACAATCAAGAAATATATACTATAACTTAAGAATTTTGATGAATTCTAGACAGCACGATCGTTCGTTACCCCGAAATAGGAAGAGACAAAAATTAATGGTTCGAAAAAGCAACGAAGAATAACCGAGAACAAATACGAGGTTTCAAAGACGGTAGAGAAATTTCTAAGAGAATTTTCAAGGTAGAGTAGATTGAGATTTCTAAGGGTTTAGTCATATTCGCAGGCTCGTACCAGTACAGTTACGTAACCGATACGATATGCTCTGACCTGCATGAGCCACCAAAAACATGTCACGACAGCACCGCTTTTCGGACGCGAGCTCGTGAGCAAGCAGCTACGTATCGAGCGGACTCCAGTCCGACTCGAATACGTAAACGCTGTCAAGGCTATGGTATACTGCCAATCATGGTAATGTAATCTTATCTCAATCCACAATAAGAATATGAAACATGAATGAACAATTATGGGTCATGGTCTGCAGCTCATTATCATATTGTTCGATTAGACTCCAAGAATGATATGAGTCTATAAAATAAGCAGAATATATCATGGTACGGAATATGAAGCACGGAAGGATAATAAAGAATTATCACAAGCAAATAACTGTATCATGCATCGCAATCCTTACCATCCGCTCTGCTAACTAACTCATGCAATCGCTAAACCTGAAGAGATCATCAGGTCCTCAGAAAAAATAGCAAGATACATAAAATATGCCTATCTAGCAGTTTATCATGTATGATAATATAAACGAGATATAAATAAGGAACGACACTTAACATGGCAAGAGACTACGACTAAACTGCTAAAAACTGACTATGATAAGTGGCTACTGACCCGTGACCATGAACTGGAATACAAGAACAACTACACGTAACTGAATTGCTGAATGAACAAATGAACACGAGATCAAAGAATACCAAACCTCGCGCCGAGTGGACTCGCAGGTTTGAACTAATCACTAACCTCATCCGAGTGTGGACTCTCTGGTTAGTTTTAATAAAACCCTCGTCCCGAGTGTGGACTCTCTGGTTAGTTCATAGCAAGGCCCCTCGTCCCGAGTGTGGACTCTCTGGTGCAAGTACCAAATCCTCGTCCCGAGTGTGGACTCCACGGATGTAGACAAATCAAGACAAACACCCTCGTCCCGTGGACTCTCTAGTGCCAAGGAACAAGCACCCTCGTCCCGAGTGTGGACTCTGGTGCAACTGATCAACCCTCGTCCCGCGTATGGACTCTGGTTGAGGAAAAATGATACAGGGAAATAGCAGTTCAATCACACGTACTCGTTCCAAGACACGACTCAGTTAGGGTACATGTGAGACAAGGTACGACTCAGTCGAGAACATTCAAGTTCAGTATAACTATACTATCAAAGTCAAGCAAGACCATAAACTGGTGAATATGGTATGTAGAAAAAATATAAATCAAGTCAACGAGAAAACTAATGAATCATATAAGATCTATAACACATAGAGTATCAAATAATAATACAATAA